>JAKWJD010001755.1:73959361-74059679 GCA_027705065.1 Solanum peruvianum
GTACACTTCTCCATCATTCATAATTTTATTTTTGGAGTTAATTTCCGTCAGTCAATTGCATATTAAAATTATCATTTTTTTCATAAAATGCCATATGTTTAGTATTTTCTTTTGAGCAAAATAGAAATGATTGAATGATATTTTTATTCTAAAAGAAACACAAGTACTTTTATCAACAATTTTTAAAATACGAGTGGCCATCCACACAAGTAACTCTTTAATTGAAAGGCAAAATTTAGTTTCTCAAATAGTCTCAGCATATATAGTATACATTGATGTCATAGTTTATACTAATTCAAATATTTATCCATTGTAAGATGCTAAAGAAGCTATGAACATTGTTTTGCCAATAAATAAAAAAATGAAAAATCTGTAGATACTCTCTACTTTGAAAAAGTAACAATTCAAACAATGTTGATCCAATAGATTGCTAGTAGTAATTTGTTAAGTAGTAGATATATGTGTTGGGTTTTAAAGATATGAATCTAAAATAAAAAGTTGCGATTTTTATGAAGAGTTGTTGACTTTTATGAAAATTGCGATTTTTATGAAAAGTTGTGACTTTTTATGAAATGTTGTGATCTTTCCTAAAGATTGTGACTTTTCCAAAGGCATGTGAACTTTCCGGTAAGGCACAATAAGAACCTTTTCACACTATTCTTTGTTTTCTATAAATTAAGGGATTTCTTCTCATTTAGTTGAATCAATTTCTGAACTTCTCTACTACTACTAAATCTAGTATTTTAAGTGTATTTTACTATCGTTGAGTGGCTCGCTTACACCAGCATTTTGGGAATCAATACACTGGTGATTGAGATCATTCTATCTTGGGAGGACATATTCCAAATCAAACATCGGATACTAGAGGAGCATAATTTTCTTAACGGGACATTGTGCATTCAGTGGACTTGATCTTCTTTATGTTTTTCCAGATTCTGGTATGTGTTACAAATTTTAGATTTGTGAATTAATTTTTAATCTTCTATTCTTCACTGGTTCATTAAACTTTGGTAACTTAAATGTTCTTAAACTATATTGTGTCTTACCAAGTTTTTCAAAGTTTTGTTCTAAGTATCTTAGAAATACAAGGTGAACAACAATATGTTCAATTAATAATAATTATATTAAAAAGTCATTCAACTTTTTTTTAGTTCCACTGAGAAAGTTTTCTTATAAAAGACGTCACTCTACGAGGGAAGATGTAGATAAAAGGCAAATTTCCAGAATGACATAATCTTTAGATCTATCAACAGGCGACCATAGATCATAACGTACTTTTCGCACAATAAATCCACTTTGAAGTTGACTTATCTACTCGGCCAGTCGTCGAAATGTGTACGAGATACCATAAGTGCTCAATATCTCAATAGCACCTTTTCTAAAGGTTGGAAGGAGACTTCATATCGGAGATCCATGAGCAATCTGACTACAAAGTCATTTAAAACTTAATCGGTCCAAAAACTAAGAGCGGTCGAAGTCCTATCTCGGGGAATGAGCTGCCTTTATCGGTCCTATCCCCATTCGCCTATCGCTTTCTTGAGTTGACACCAAAATCTATCTCTATGTTCGCTAAACTTGCTTCCTTTCTTTCTTTCATGAAGCCGGCCTTAATAATTATCTCTTCCATTTTCGGCTCTTCCTATTCCATACCGTAACAGACACCTTTGCTTCATCAACATTGGCGCTAGATGCTCTGCCCTGCCCACCACCCTTTATGGAGTAGTCGATCGAGAGAGATAAGGTGAGAGGTGGGCAAAATGACTGACTATTTTGTTGGGGTGAAGGTACATAAACTTGCCAATTTAATTAGAGCCTATATCTGAGAGATACTTCAGTTGTTTCCAAAATGTATCTTACTTGTCATCCCTCACCAATCTTCTATGACAAACACTACATGATTGCATCATTGTCTCATCTACGAGTTCTAGATAACTTTCCTGTAAGAAAACTAGACAGAGAAATGGCAAATACTGTTTTCTCACAGTACTATGAGTATCTTCCATACAAACGCAGGCAGAAAGAAAATGTCGCAAGTGTTTTGCAAATGGGTGAAACAGGTAGAGGTAATGCGTGAGTACCACAATAAATCCTCTCGGATAAAGGAGGCAGTTTCTTGTAGGAAAAGTCCAAATTTCTATTCAAGGTCCCTCTGTGCAGCCAAACTTGGTTCATCTGCTTTCTCTTCCCTGCACACGATGTCTAATACCAGCAATAATATCAAAGAAGGAAGCGAGAGCCTTCAACCAAGACAGTTTGAGTATCACCCCACTAATTAATCCCAGTCTAACGGCTTTTGGAACTTTGGATGGGGTTGTTAACCATGATACTGGAAATATTTTCAGTTATATTCCACTCTTTGGAGTGACTACTAGCATTTTGGGCCTCTGTTGGCTTAACAAGAATCCGTCTAAGGTATGTTATTTTTCTTAACTACTATGACTAACTTATAGTTGCTTCATAGATCATATTAATTAAGATGTACTCTTGAGGTCTTGCTCCTAGCTTTATGAAGACAATTTCAGATGGCAGATCAGGCTCGGACAGTTGAATAACATGCTATAAATTTGAAGGTTTATCTGCCTGTGTTTTGAATTTGATGTGTAAGTAGGATGATATTCAAATTTTAGATAGTCCTAGCATCCTATGTTCAAGACGAGACATCATTAAGGTAAAGTTTTATCCTCTTCTTTGTTTGGTCCATCAATCGCATACTTGATGTTTTGCCAGGTCAATTTGCTAGAAACAGGACAATATGGCCATGAAGATATCAATTTTCAACAGGGAAGACTCCTCCAGTTCTTGAAAATGTGTGTATACATGGGTAAGGATCCCACGTTTCTCTGTGCAAGCCTTGCCTAAAACCAAATATCAGCTTATGCTATTTATTGAGAAATGATAGAAGAGGTAGTTGATGCTTGTTGTAACTGAATTCCGTTGTCCCTCAGTGTGTTAGAACCTTGTATACCTACCAATTAGTAGTGTTAGAAGGTGTACTAAAAGCTTGTATATTACTGACTCGATAAAACAATTGAACACTATTTATAGATTTAGACTAGACGTATACGTAGTCTCTAGGTGTGTTGAAGACAACTCTTTCATATATATTCAAATATAATGTAATTTACATCTGCAGACGGCAGCTTACGAGGTCTACATCTGCAGCTTTTAGCTAACATTATAAACCAACCGAACATTTTTTCCAAATCAATTTATTGATCAGCTCAATTTTAGACACCCTTAAAACTTAATAGAACTTCAATAGGGTCAAATCCGAAAGTCAAGAACAAAGCGGATATACAAGACATATCAGTAAAGGGTTCAGTGTATAGCAACCTGCCTACACGTAGCTGCAAAAAAAAAAGGGAAGAGAACACATATTGATTGCAATTTCAATATGTACTTTTGTATTTGGCCAAATTCTAGTAATAATCCCTTCGCAATTCTGGTTTTCACTTCCCTAATTGAAGGGTCAGAAACTCTGCGATTTAATATCCCAAATGCGATATCTTTAGCAAGTTGTTGCCCATTCAGTTGAAGAAAATGAATAGCTCAAAGTAGACCACGGAGCATTTGAGTACATGCTCTGGAAACAGCCTCGTTGGGGCTAATATACACATTGTAATGATCCTAAGGCCTCATCTTGAGGTTGTCCCTTTTGTAGTAATGACACTTATTGCTAATTCTGCTTTCATAAATAGAAAGTAAAATAAAATTTGCATACAATGATAACTCTCGCTAACAAGATAAATATCGAAAGCATAATACAATAGCACTTACAGATTCATCATGGGCATAAGAAGATTGTATCGTAGTTGTTCCCAGTCTAACTCATCTTGAGTTATGGAATCAACTCTCTCTCACCAGCAGATGTCCCCGAGTTACAAACAAAACAAAGAAAAGATTAATTAAATTCACTATGATAATTCATATCACACATTGATAAGCTAATTTGAAAGATTATATACATGATGTTTTCTTAAAAAGGTAATTATTAAATCTCACCTAGTGAGGAACTCAAAGATGGGATGAGAAAATTGGAGAACTCCATTAGCAATACGTTGAGTATCAGGTTGAATTTCCTCATACGTGACAATTGGCATTTTGGTTTGACTCTTTGAAACACTATGTTGGCATTTTGGCTTAGTATTTCAGCCAAAACTTTCTCTTGAAATGAATCAACATTTCAGTTCGTGCGTATTCATGCTTCAATGATAATCTCTTTAGAATACACAACAGAGACCTTTGTTTTTTACCAGCCTGACAGTATCATAGTGATACAGGATGCTAAACATTGTTCGGAAGTACAATGTACTTAGCTAAGGCTAGCCCAAGTAAGTAATATCCGCTTTTCAGACCCAGTACCTACATTGTGCAATGTGTGACCCTCATTAAACAGATTTATTAGCAAACCAACAGTAGCTAAAAAGAGTTCAAAGATTTGCGGAAGTTTGTGCCTGGAAACACCTAAACAAAATCCTTTTAACTTAAGCACACTAACAAGAGATGAATGTGAGCAATACGAAGTGAAGGAGAAATAGAGAAAGAAAGATACTGTAATTGGAATGCAAGCATAGGGCACATGGATATTGAATGAGAAACCTAACTGAGTTGTTTTTATTTTATTTATTTGAAAGAGATAGAAGTAACACGGGAATAAGTAATTTGTCCTACAATTCCTACTTATCCTTTTAATGAAATCCGAAATTCTGACTGCTTTTTCTTTAGCTTCTTCCATTTTGAAAGCTAAAGTTCACTTCAAGGTAAGAAATTGACATAAATAATCTGCTATGCCTCAATTATAAATTAATTAAGGTCGGCTACATGAATCCTTTAAGTACATTGAGCCTATTCAGTCCATTCAGCTGAAATGATTCATCAAACCTTAGACTATGTCACACCAGCCTATGTGAAGCTACTACATGCAGAGTCTTCCACCTGTGTTTGCTAGTACTTAAAAACCTAAAAGGACTGTAGGAGTGACTCATCTTCTTAGGAAAGGTGAACCACTTTTTGTTCCACTTCTATACACAAGTTTGGTACTTCTTGTAATTACTGATGGCACTGCCTCGAGGCCCTCCCTCCCCCGGTCGGACCCCGAGGCGCTCTGCCTCGCGGCCTTCCCTCCCTCCTCCCGGACCCCAAGGCGCACTACCTCGAGGCCCTCCCTCCCCCTCCCCCCCGGACCCCAAGGCGCACTGCCTCAAGACCCTTCCTTGCCCCCTTCTGGACTTCGAGGCGCACTCCCTTGAGGTCCCCCCCCCCCTCCCCCGCAAGCCCAAACCCCAAAGCGCAACCCAACCCCCACCCCACCCCAAGATTGCAAACAATCAAACAAAAAAATCGTAATCGAATTCGTGAAAAGCCTTAAAATCAACAACCCAATAAAATCATCTCAAAGCCCCCCTTTGATCAAAGAACCCATAATCCAAGTTTTTAAGAAAAGACTTAAATGATCTAATACACAAACAAATTAAAAACCCATATCAAGAAAATGAATTGCAACTGTTGTTATTCACACACTGACAACATGATTAATATTCTTTCATGCTGTTCAAAAAATCAAAGGAGAAGGGATTGAGAGGGACCGGAATTTAGCCTTTCAAAAATGAGTCTCACAAGGTGAGGCGATGACACGAAGCTAGCTCATTTACATCATTGATAAACTTTACTGTCTTTGCGTGAATATACACAATTACATTTTACAAACCAAAATGCCACATCAAGAAAATGAATTGCCATTGTTGTTATTCACACACTGACAACATCATTAATATTCTTCCAAGCATCTTGTTCGAAAAATCAAAGGAGAAAGGACAGAGAGGGACAACAGAACTTAGCCTTTCAAAAATGAGTCTCATAAGGTGATGCAACGACACGAAGCTAGCTCATTTACATCATTGATGAACTATTACTGCCTTTAAGTGAATATACACAAATACAGTTTTCAAAGCAAAATGTCATATCAAGAAAATGAAGTGCAACTATTGTTATTTACAAACTGACGACATGATTAATATTCTTCCATGCGTCTTATTTGAAAAAACAAAGGAGAAAAGACGGAGAGGGACAGTTCAAAAATGAGTCTCACAAGGTGAGACAATGACACAAAGCTTAGCTCATTTACACCATTGATGAACTTTTACTACCTTTGCTAAATATACACAATTACATTTTACAAAGCAAAATGCCAAAAGTATTCTACCTTCTTGTCCACATCCACCACGGAACATTGGCTATGAAAATCTTGTCCCATACTAACCCGATGCTTTTAATCTTTCCTGTTATACTTCTTCCATCAATGTGCAAGCTACTTAACCACTTGTAATTTGTGAACACAAACTTACTTGTCCATAGTATCATCATAAAAAAATACATTATAATTACTTACATCAACTACAACAAATTATGGGGCTACACTATTCTCTAGACGACAGTAAAAGGCTTTTCTTAAGGAATAGAAAGTGGATAGAGAACAGGCTTGTATCATCATAAATGCTAAATCAACATGATTGTTAGTCTCCACTCTCTCCATAATCTCTTTGAGATCCTTACAAAAGCACTAAAGCAATCCACTGAAAAAGCACTAGAGTACATCAAGACCTATATCCATTTCTTTAAACCAAGTCATCAACTAAAATAATATGAATTGCTTTATCCCCAAAAAACAAGGTTATATGAAACAACTAAGCTTAATTCCAAACTTGAATTAGAAATTCCTTAAAAGGGTAATCAGCAGGAAATGAAAGAGAGATCTTGTCTGTTCCTTCAGAAAGTGTATCTTTGTTACCAGTTATTGTCCCTTTACAGCAGAAAATGTTGTCTTCTTCAGGGTATGCAGATATTCCAGAGTCACCACTCATCTAAAACATAATAAAATCAACTTTAAAGTTAGACTCAAAAGAGAAAAGAAGACCGGACTAAAAGAGATTTCACTTTCGACATTGAACTGCTTCACCTTAATTGTTATTTGAACAAGTAAAAGTTCTGTCTTGGTTCGGCAGAAGAAAGCCGAGAACAAACAAATAGGAAGAGCACTATGCAAGCTTATAATTAAGCAAATATATAAAAGCTATCACTACCTCAAGCAGTAAAACAAAGTCGTTATGGCTATGTTACTAACACAGACATCCATGAATGGTATTCATTGACAGGAGTGACCGCTTTCTAGTCGTAGTTGGTCAGCGAAGGAAGGATAAGAGCAATCGGCCGAATGATTGTTATTCCACTTACGGTTACAGTGCCTCTATCGAAGCAGAACAAGTCTAATACTCCAGCCCCGGTTTTCGGGGATTCCATTTCGATCTAAGCCCGGAAATCCATATCTTTATATACGAAATTACTTCTTTTTTTCGAAGAAAAATTCTCACAGAAATGAAAAGTATAGAGATTTCTATGATTCCTTAAGTCATCTACGATCCCTTAAAGTTATTCGCAAAATTCATTTATATCATGAATTTGTGGATAACTTTAAGGGATTATCGATAACTTATGTCTTTAAATTATTTTATAAAGTCGCTAGTCTTTGAGTATGTATTTTAGAATTTATTTATTTATTAAGTTTGTTGCTAGAGCTTGAGCGACTTGCCTTTATTATTTTATTTTTTGTTTAACATGTTACTTTGAAGTTTGAAGTAAATGACCAGCTAATTAAAAAAAATAGCCAATGTTCTTTACTTTTAGGGTATGGTGGTATTAAGGAAAATATTTTTTCCAATTTTTTCTTATTTTTCAAATTAACTTAGTTTCCTTAATTTAAGAAAAATGACTTTTCTTCCAATATTAAGAAAAATATTTTTCATAACTCTACTAAAAATAAGATGTAATTTATTCATAACACTATGAAATTTGTGTTCTAAATATCTACTATTTAATGTTAAAAAGTGTATTTCCCTACGTTATATTAAACTAATTTGATTTAATTTAATTATAAAACTTACTTATTTTAATTTTCAAAAAAGCAAAATATGAAAATATTTTAAAACGGAAAAGAGTAAAGAGAGTGACTAGTAATCTCTTGGACGGTTGAACCATTTAAGGTTAAAACTTATTAGACATTTATATCAAATCAATACATACCTATTATATATTTAAATTTATAATATACTTTATTCATAATAAAATGATATTAATTTAATATAAACATCTATACAATATATTTTTTCTATCGTCATCTCACTAATAAATACACCAAAGTGACAAATTGCTTTGACCAAATATGAATAAGTTGAAAAGTCAAACAAAGCTGGTAAACAAATATTCAAACGTCCAGCATCCGAAGCTTCCATTTTTCGTGTGCAGTGAACGAGCATGATTGGGAATTGAAATTTATTTTTAAAAAAAAATTATTTTTACGGTTTATTTTATATTAGTTTTTTAAGATAATGATTTAATGAGTGTTAAATATTTTATCATAATAAATAATAACAAAACCAATTGATTATATGATTTGACAAAATAACTAATTAGTAAAAGGATAAAATATGAAAAAGAAATTTCTCTTAATATGCTAAAGTAACAAATAAAAGAAAACAAAATATTTAATATAAGTTTTAAAGTTCGAAAAGTGATTTAAAAAAATATGTATATATTAATGTAAAGGATAAAATATGAAAAAATAAATCATCTTGATGTGGTTAAGTGATAAGTAAAAGGATAAATATCAAATTTTATCTTTTCTTGTTGGATTTTTTATTTGAAATTTCGGATTTTTGGATTTTAGGAATTCAAAGAATTTATATACTTTCCGACCAATTGAAATGATCCATTGACCAGCAATTGAGTACAAAAAGTATATATACTACATTACCCTCTTTTATTTTGACTTCTTTTTTAGCAAAAAGACATTTAAATTATTTAATATTAATAGAAATAATTGTAATCGGACTAATTTTCCCTTCTAATGCATGTTTCATTTAATTTAATTTTATAAATAAAAGATATAAAATTCCAAAGCAAGATTTCAAAGATCTGAAATATATATGAATTTTGATTGAAATTACTGTAATGATATCAAACTTTGAAAAAGACATTTTACTCTTCACTATTTAATAGTGTATTTTTTAAAGATAATTATGTGCCTATGTGGACAAAAATATATTGCATAATTATGTGCCCATGTGGACATATATATATACCTTCAAACACACTATTAAATAGTATATCAATAAAAGGTTCTACATAAAAATTGATAATAAAACAATAATTTCGAACAAAGTTAACTATTATTTAGATCATTTTCCCCTTTTAAAAGAAAAAAAAAAAATAGAAATTATATTTAATTTGACTATATGTATAAAAAGAAAAAAATTGACAATAACATTTCTGAAAATATGTATATATATTATTAGTATTGTAGGAATGTTTTTAACCCTAAATTTTTTTGCTCCATCTTTCATCTAATTCTTCTTGAAGGTCATGTATATTATCATAAAATTTTTTCAATTTCAATCGTATCGACTTTTTCTGTTCGATTAAAATACCAAAAATGAAGAGAGAAGAAAAATAAAGTTACGCATAAAATACTATTTTAATAGATGAAAATGTAAAATTCAAAAGAAAACATTACCTCTCATTTATTTTATCACTAATAAAAGTAATAATTGTATATAATTATAGCATACTATTTTTTTAGGTTTCAATTACTAAATTTAACTTATTATTTTTTTCAAAAAAATAAAAATAAAAATAAAATGATAAATATCTCAAAAAAAGATGAAACCTACCCCTTAATTCTCATCGAAGGTTCATTAGGATTTGAAGAAAAACCATTTTGGATTATAGACAGACACGCGTCCACCGTCCCCACGACTTTTTTACAGCTGTTTCTCACACGCAGAATTTTTCTATAAACAGCAGTTGAAATCCAGCTTATCAAGATTTTTGTTTTGCTTCTGTCTTTATTGAATTCTCAAGAAAGTCCTAGAATCTTGTTCTTTGCACAAAAAGATCGAATCTTTACACACACCCATCAAAGAATAACCAAGTATTTTTCAGTTTTCATCGCTCAATTTCCAGTTTTTTTTGTTTAGATTTTGCTAAAAATGGGAGCTGAAGCTGAGGTTATGGTTCAACTTCAACATACCATCCCTGTGTTGGATGTCCCCTGTTGTTCTGATTTGGTAAGTCATTTTTCCCCTGTAGCTTGTTACTTTTTTTGTTTGTTTATTAGTTGCCCTTTCTTTGAAGAAAGGCTTGGGATTGAGATGTAGTTGATTGTTTGATTGAATTGTTTTATGGGGTTGTGTTTGTTTTTATGGATCTTGATGTTTTGTGTTTTAGTATCTTCAGGTCCCTTCTTTGTCTTTGGAAGATTAAGGAATTGATGTATTTGTTCAATGGTGTGTTGGATCTTGATTTCATTTCTGAGCTTAAAAGGATGATCCCCTTTAAAAGCTTGAGTATATTAGCTTATGTTGTATCTTTTTGCCATAATCTAATCAATCAAAGATATGAATTTTAGGGTTTCAACAACTTATATAAGCTTATTTTTCTGCATCACAATGGATATTATAATGGAGTAATGGACTGATGTTCTAAGCATGACCCTTTGAATGTATTTGCTTATGACTTTGTGTTTGTTTGAAGCTATGGGTGTTATCAAATTTTGAGTCTCGACGATTATGATTAACTGTATGAGTTCATAAGTATTGGACAAGTATCATTACATGCACAGAAAAGGTTTTAGGTGTCTGAAGAGAGAACTAGTATGTATAAGGAAATTTTTGTGAGTGCTTTTTGTTGAGCTTGAGAGTTCTATGGTAATCAGAGTAGGGGCCATGATGGGCATCCATTTAAAGGAAGTGGTTTAAGGTCCTTTTATATACCTCGTATATTTCTTGACATAAACGGGTCAAGAAAATGAGATAAGCTCGAGGGTTTATAGTTAATGGTTATTCTTAAGTATAAATAGTAATGTAAGCATGATCCCATTTACACACACAGTGTAAAATTATCTCTTGGCGGTCAGAGAAAATGAATCCACTTTCACATTTACAATGACACTCTAGTTGCATATGGTTAGCCAGCCACATCGGAAGTGTTTAATGTGTGTTGGAAAAAGTCACCGGCCAATGTAAACCTGGAAAACAGAGCTTAATCAACTTTCAGAAAGTACCGATAAGGGATAATAGCTTTTAGTTGCTGAGGCGGATTGAGAACTAGTTGAAGCCTCCGAACTAAATAAGCTAACTGTGTTTCTTGTCTGATGCGGGTTGTGCTCAAGTGGTAGCTTGATTTAGCTGGCATGTTTCTTATGTTAAGGTTGATGGTTTTATAGTTAACGGCTATGCTAGTTAGCGAATAATGTAATTATGATGCTCAGGCAAAATTATTCCACATGAAAATTCTGGAGGATCCCATCACACCAACAGTGTTAACTATCTTTTGGGGGTCAATGAAGATGCATCCACTTTTATATTTAGAATTAATCTGTAGGTGCATGTGTGTAATCAGCCATGTTGAAATTGTTTACTGATGGAAAATGACTAATTGACCAATGTAGTCTGGAAATGTAGAGCTTAATTGGCTTTTCCATATACCATTTATAGCAATTGCTGAGGTAGTCTGAATAGTTAGAATTGGTCGAGTCCTCCCAACTAAATAAACCACTCTTCTTCTTGTCTAATGCGAGTTGTGATAACTTGTAGCTTGAATTTATCTGGCATGTGGCTGTTTGAATAAGAGGATGTCAGAGGGGTTTGGAAGGCGGGCAAGGAGGAGGACAGATTCTTCTTTCTCTTTTGTTTGGGGGTGAGGAACTGGGGGAATAATGAGTTACATTACTTCACTGTTCTCCTTCGAAGAATAAATCTAAATAAGCTGTTAATAGCAAGTCTTTAACCAAGCTAACTAAGGGAAATGATATTCCAATTATGTTTTCTTAGTAATTGTACTACTATAATCCATTAAAATCATCTATAACTTTAGAAAAAACTATTAATTTAATCAAAGATATTTTAAGTACTTAGATGAATGATCTTAATAAGCCTACCTTAGCAAATGACGTAGCATACCAAGCTAAGAAGGGACATCCAAATTTGTTCCGCTTCCATGAATTGAAAAGTTATCAATGATTAAGTAGATACTTTAAGTATATAGATGAATATCTTAATAAGCCTACCATAGCAAATGACGTAGCACACCAAGTTAAGCAGGGACATCCAAATTTGTTCCGTTTCCATGAACAGGAAAGTTATCAATAATTATGGCAATTAGAGGTGATGGTTGTAAACAAATTAGGAAACTTAATGGAAAAAAAGGTGTTTGAGTAATAAAGTTAACTAAGAGAAAATGAGATTCCAATTATGTTTTCTTAGTAATTATAGTACCTTAATCCATATAACTTATCTATAACTTGAGAAAAACTATTAATTGAATCAAAGATACTTTAAGTACATAGATGAATGATCTTAATAATTCTACCTTTAGCAAATGACATAGCATACCAACCTAAGCAGGGACATCCAAATTTGTTCTGTTTCAACAAACCAAAAGGTTATCCATGATTAAGTCACACCACCTGGATACTGGCAATTAGAGCTGATGGTTCTAAACAAATCAGAGAACTTCATGAGAACTAAGGTGTTTTCTTAAATTTGTAACCTTTTTAAGTTCCTTTTTGATGTTTGGTTAATGCTCATGCTAAGAAATTTTAAGCTTCTGTCTAGATTGACAAACTGGTGAACACTTGAAAGAGTTTGAGAATTCAGATGTTTGGGATGAAACGTACTACTGAATGTTATCATTAGAAGTAGTTAACCTGATAAATCGTGCTAGATAATTGCTCAGTCACCTCTCACTTGTGTTGACTGTCTTTTATCTAATTTACTAACTTGACAACGTGAAAATTCATGTGCAAACCCCTTCCTTATTTTGGGGATTTTGTTTTTTAAAAATTTGGTATATTCAGCCAATGTGCCTTTTGCTCATTATAACTCTCCCCTGCCAAAATGATTAGTTCTAGTTAGTATCAGTTTTTCTTTTTCTCGGTTGTGCGTAAGATTAGTCTGACAGACCTTTTTTTCAGGATGTCAAATCACCAGAGTCGACAATATTGCAATTCATTCCTAGCATTCGATCAGGTAGCTTTGCTGATACTGGCCCACGTAGGTTCATGGAAGATGAACATATAAGGATAGATGATCTATCTGCACATCTTGGCTCACTCATGAAGTTTCCGAAGCCCAGTGCTTTCTATGGGGTAACTGCTAATTATTTGCAGGTGTCTTATTCGTCCCTGTGCATTTTCAAAGGCAGAGCTTGTCTAACATTTAGTTTTATAGGTATTTGATGGTCATGGAGGACCGGAAGCTGCAGCTCATGTGAGAAAAAATGTACTCAGATTATTATTTTCAGACACCAATTTTCCAGAGACTTCAGAAGTTGATGATGCATTTCTAGAAGGGGTGGAGAGTTCTCTTAGGAAGGGGTTTCTTCAGGCTGACCTCGCTTTAGCTGATGACTGCAATGTTAGCAATTCTTCTGGAACCACTGCCCTGACAGCTCTTGTGCTGGGAAGGTAAGATCATGATTCAGTGTGATGCACCTATTAACAAGTAACGACTTCTCCGTCCTGTAGAAAAATGGTTATGGTGTACTGACACTCATTGCTATGTTGCATTCAAGTACATCACCTAAGGATGCTGCTTGAAACATGAGAGAGTATAAATGGTCCGTGAATATGAATTTGCTAAACTTTGTTTCACCAAGTTTTGTACCATAAATATTGATTTTACAACGAAGTTGCTGAGGGATTGAGCATTAGAGTTGACCTGGTTGTTCAATGGAACAATTGCTTAGCCTTGTGTATGTATTTGTATTCTTGTTTTCTAAATGTTACTCTGTTGTGTTTTTAGGCTATTAATGGTGGCAAATGCAGGAGACTGCCGAGCAGTCCTGTGCCGTAACGGAGAGGCAATTGACATGTCTCAAGACCATAGACCAAATTACCCATCAGAGAGGAGGCGTGTTGAAGAGTTAGGTGGATTTATTGATGATGGCTATCTGAATGGTATATTATCAGTGACCAGGGCCTTGGGGGACTGGGACATGAAGCTGCCTCGTGGCTCTGCGTCTCCTCTGATTGCTGAGCCAGAATTTCGACAGATAGTTCTGACAGAGGAGGATGAATTCCTTATTATTGCTTGTGATGGAATCTGGGATGTCTTGTCTAGTCAACAAGCAGTTAGTCTAGTGCGTCGAGGTCTAAGACGGCATGATGATCCTGAACAGTGTGCCAAGGACCTTGTCATGGAGGCCTTGCGGCTGAATACATTTGACAATCTCACAGTAATTGTTATATGCTTTACTTCCCCTGATCATCAAGAGCTATCACCAATGCGTCAAAGGAGATTAAGGAGCTGCAGCTTCTCTGCAGAAGCCTTGTATAGCTTGCAGAGCTGGTTAGACAACAAAGGGAGCCATTGATGGCGGTGCAAGCTGTTTGCATCTGCCTCCTTTGGGCAGAATAAAGGGCAGCTATAGTTTTGGTAGTATGATCTTCTTTTCTTGCTTTTATATTTGGGTGGATGTATGTACATACCATTCGTTGGTGAGTTGGGAGATACACTGACTTTTAGTTTATTGTGGCTGTTAGCGTAATGGCCGTGTTTATGTAAAATCCATTCTATTAGTTGTACATAATGAAAACTTGGTACTTGTTGCTCCGTATAGTAACTTGGTACAAAGAAAGAGAATGTTGCATCATCTCCTGAACATGTCCAAACTTTTTCTAGTAAATTTTTTTTTAAAAAAACGAAATTTGAATTATCAAAACAAATAATCAAGTTGAGCAATTTTTAACTTATTTTAATAGAATTACAAGTGTATAGTTCAAAACTAATATAAAGAAAATAAAATACTATCGAAAAAATAATTTAAATATATTATTACAATTATACTCGACGAGGTTATATATTCTGAAACGTTTTCATAATAGACTCATTAGATAGTACAAAATATTTTCTTTTCTATATAAGACATTATACAATCATCTAAAAACTCATCATATATTTGATTTCGCAAGTCATTTTTAATATACTTCATTGCTTAGAAAGTTCTTTTAACGGTTGTAGTAGCAACTGATAAAAGCAAAGCGAAACTTATTCTACTAAAAATTAAGGAAATCTTATTTTACTAGAAAAGGTATTAAAATTTATTTTAATAGAAAAAAAAATCTACAAGGAAATATCATTAGATTTAAGGAAATCTTATTAAAGAAATAATTCAATTTTAAATTGATCTTGGGACTGATGCCAAAATAATTACTGAAAAAAGAAAACACTTGCAGGGGATCAAACAGGGGTAGTGCAACTAAACTGCACATTTACTTATTAATTTTAGGAGGTTCAAATTCTTTATATATTAATATTAAGTCAAAGCTTTACGATGAAAGGTGTCCAATTGGACACCCTAAAACCTACGGGCTCCACCTATGATTAGTCTCATCCCCTCTCCTCCTTATTAGTAGTAGTATTTACTATTTAGTACCCATGTAGCTTCTTATAATTACTTATTATTTGTTGTTTCATTTACTTTGTATCTTGCTATTTGTTATTATTTTGAGTTGATGGTCTACCTTTTTTGAATTCCTCTCATAAAACTATATTAAATTTATTGTTGTTATAATTTTATTATTGTTGTTACAATGTCCCGCGCTAAGAAATTCATTAAATTTAAATGATCTCAATTTTAGCCATTGTTTCGTGGTCTGATCAATATTTTAACTTTGGTGTATCTTCTTTAACATTATAGAAATGTTTGTTTGGAGACAAATTTCCTCTAACTTATTATAAAAATAAAGATAGTATTGAATTGATACGGTAAGAGTTAATTAAATATTTTGTTAATTAGTTTAGTTTGAATAATAGCTTATTTTGAGTGATTTAATTTATAATTAGATTAATTATTTTATTTTGTTATATTTAAAACACTCGTGTTATTTAAATCTTTGGTAAATTCATTAATTAACTCATTTTGACTATGTTTCAAATTGTATAATGCAATTAACCATTTAAAAAGGAAAAACTTTCACATATAGCCACTCAAATATAACTTAATTACTCTCCATAACTATAGTTTCATAATTACAATTCGTAGCTATATGTTAGAGTCCGAAACTCAAAGGGTAGAATTTTTTACAAAAATTCCAAAACGGTATATAAAATTTTATATGTTACCAAACGGTAAAATCGCTGCAGAGCAGCGATTTACAAAGTAAATCGCTGCTCCGGCAGCGATTTAGCAAAAATTTTTTTTTTTAATAAAAAAATGAAATCGCTGCCCGAGCAGCGATTTCAAAAAAAAAAATTTTTTTTTTAAATAAATCGCTGCCGGGGCAGCGATTTATAAAAAAAAAAAAAATTTTTTTTTAAATCGCTGCCCGAGCAGCGATTTTATTAAAAAAAAAAAAAATATATACATAAATCACTGCTACGGGCAGCGATTTATTTTTTTTAAATTTTTTTTTTTTTTATTAAAACGCTGCTAGGGCCACGATTTATTTAAAGAAAAAAATTTCCTTATTAAATCGCTGCACGAAGCTTTTTTTTAAAAAAAAAATATTAAAATTTTTTAATCAGCGATTTTATATTAAAAAAAATTATATATTTTTAAAATTTAAATATATAACTTATAAGAAAAAATTTTATTAAATCGCAAAAATGTTAGTACCGTTTTGATTAATATAAAATTAAAAAAAATTATTAAATCGCCAAAATGTTAATACAGCGATTTTATATATATAAAAAAATTATAATATTTTTTAAAATTTAAAAAATTATAAGAAATAAATAACTTATAAGAAAAAAAAATTATATCTAATTAAAAAAAATATTATAATTTTTGTATATATATAAATCGCTGTATTAACATTTTTGCGATTTAATAATTTTTTTTTAATTTTATATTAATCAAAACGGTATTAACATTTTTGCGATTAATAAAATTTTTTCTTATAAGTTATTATTTAAATTTTAAAAAATATTTAATTTTTTTTTAATATAAAATCGCTGTATTAAAAAATTTTAATATTTTTTTTTAAAAAAAAAAGCTTCGTGCAGCGATTTAATAAGGAAATTTTTTTTCTTTAAATAAATCGTGGCCCTAGCAGCGTTTAATAAAAAAAAAGATTTTTAAAAAATAAATCGCTGCCGTAGCAGCGATTTATGTATAATTTTTTTTTTTTTTAAATAAATCGCTGCTCGGGCAGCGATTTAAAAAAAAAAAAATTTTTTTTTTTATAAATCGCGCCCCCGGCAGCGATTTATTTAAAAAATTTTTTTTTTTTTTTAAATCGCTGCTCGGGCAGCGATTTCATTTTTTATTAAAAAAAAAAAAAATTTTGCTAAATCGCTGCCGGAGCAGCGATTTTACTTTGTAAATCGCTGCTCCTGCAGCGATTTTACCGTTTTGGTAACATATAAAATTTTGTATACCGTTTTGGAATTTTTGTAAAAAAATTTCTACCCTTTGAGTTTCGGACTCCTATATGTTACATGGAGGAGAGAGGCGAGCAAGACTGGGCGAGAGAGGAGAGAGGCGAGAGAGAGGGAGAAAAGAAAGGGAGAAGGTGAATTGTATATGTATATCGGTTAGATAAATGTATATTATACATATGCATTTGTATATATGGCTCGAGAGTGGGAGAGGGAGGAGAGACGAGCGAGATTGAGAGAGGGAGGAGAAAGCGAGCGAGAGGGGGCAGATAGTGGGAGAGAAGTAAACTGTATATGTATATAATTGTACATTATTCATATACATTTGTATATAGTGCAAGCGAGATTGGGAGAGGGAGGAGAGAGGCGAGAAAGAGAGTGGGAGAGAGGTGAATTGTATATGTATATATGTTGTATATTATGCATATGCATTTGTATATTCTGGAAAATTATACACATACAAATGTGACTAAATATACAACCTACGTAATTAATGTACTATGTTAGTCGCGAGTGGTAATTATAATAAAATATAGCTATAATTAGTAATTAAATAGTATAAGTTTGCTTTGTTGCGTAATTTCCCTTTAAAAAATAAGATAAGATTGCAAAAAATCAAAAAGACCGATGTCTTCATTCCAACCCTAACAGACTGATTCTGTTTTTTCTCGTCTGACGCGCGCACGAATTTCAACACCAAGAGGAATACAAATTTCCACCTGTTAGATATGTACTCGATTGACTCAATTTCTTTACTCATTTTTTAGATTCTCTGTTAATATCCTTCTTTTCTTTGTCATTTTTCACACTACAACTTTGAAAACTTGAATTTCTTGAAAAATTAATATGGTCTTCGATTATTGATAACTTACTTATCACGAAAAAATTGACTTTAAATTACTCAGTTCTTAAGGGATTGTAGTATAGAACAACAACCATCAAAATCTAATTGCTTCACGGACTAGTTATACATAATTATAGTATATGGTTGTTATGTTATGACTCATAATTACTAAAAGATTGTGATTAGATTCCAAGTCTAAGAATTAGTTGTTTTAAATTTCTCCTTCATTACTAAAACAAGGTTGCTTACTTCCTTCGGGGTAGGGGAGGCCCCGAGGTCCGAGGGCATGGGAGGACACGGCGCCTCGAGGTCCGGGGGTGGGGGACTCGTCAATTTACTCACTAATCTTTCAATATGTTGAGCTCTTTGTACTTAAGATTGCTAAAAGAATGAAAGGAAAAATAATAGAGCTTTATAAGAAGGTTTTGTATTGTTTGAAAGATTGCTTACAACTTGAGTGATGATTTTTCAAATGGGAAGCCCTCTATTTATACTACTTCCTAGGAGCCTTTGTGTAAATATTTACAATACAAGTCCCTCTATATTTACACTTTGGTCCACATTCTAGAATTCTCTACATGTTCTAGAGAATTCTATAGTGTTCTTGAAAATATATATGTGGTTCTAGAGTTCTCCATAAGCCTCTCCACAACTCTAGAATCTTCCTCCCCTATTTGAATGCAAAATTCGTCTGACAAAGTGGTGGAATATGACAAGTAGCTTTATTGCATAAAGATGGGTCTATCTTTTTCTTTTAGATAGAAAATGAAAGTACTATTGTTGTTTACAAAAATTAAAAGACAAAATCTTTTAGAAATATTTAATAAGGAGAATGTTTATCCTACAATAATAGTGATGCCGAAAGAAAGAGAGGAATAAGACAAACTCTTAACAACAACATATTCTATTTATTGAGATTCTATGGTTTATGTTCCTCTGGCCAAAGTTAATTGTCGGCACTAGTTAAAATATATAAAACCAATATAATAATTATGTATAATATAGATTTATATTTAATGATTACTGAGTTGAGTTTGTCGCATATGACTTGTCCAGTATGATTATATTTATTGTGTGGTTTATAGGCTATTACATAATGAGAATTTTTTCAATGTGCGCAAGGTTCTCACCATAGGATAGAAATTGTAGCAAAGATTATAGTAGTTACGTGAAATTCTGAATTTATATATTTTATAAAATAGATCAGATATATTGAACTATAATTATATCTTTATTTTCATTAATAGTGACACTGTATCCTTTTTCAATAATAATTTCACAAACTAGATCGTAGAAGCTGCACATTATCTTAAATTTATATATTTCTTATAAAATAGATTAACCAAAAATGTTGAACTATTATTATCTCTTTATTTTCATGAAAAGTTATATAAACTCATTTGGGGGATGATTTTTTGAGGTCCAGGGGGTGGGGATAGGCCTTAGGGCACGGCGTTTTGCGGTCTAGGGTGTGGGTTGGGCCTTTGGGAAAGACACCTCAAGGTTAGGGGGATGGGGATGAGTCCTTGGGGCACAGCGCCTCGAGGCTCAAGGATGGGGTAGGGCCTTCGGGCATGACGCCTCGATGTTTGGGTGGGGGTGGTGGGGGTACGGCCTCAGGGCACGGCGCCTCGAGGTTCGGAAGGTGGGGTAGGGCCTCTGGGCACGACGCCTCAAGGTCCTGGGGTGGGGGTGGGGCCTCAACGTAGGGTTCCTTGAGGTCCGGGAGTGGGGGAAGGGCCTCGGGCATGATTCCTCAAAGTTCGGGGGTGGGGGAAGGACCTCGGGGCACGGAGCCTCGAGGTATAGGGTGGGGGAGGGTTTTGGGGAACGGCGCCTCAATGTCTTGGGTGGGGGAAGGACCTTGGGGCACGACGTCTCGAGGTGTAGGAAGTGAGAGGAGAGCCTTTAGGGCACGATACTTTGAGGTCTGGGGGGAGAGTCTTGGGGAACAACACCGCAAGGTCTAGGGGGTGGGAGAGGGCTTGGGGTCACAACGCCTCGAGGTCCAAGGAATGGAGAAGGGGGCCTTAGGGCATGGCGCCTCGAGGTCTGAGGGTAGGGGGATAAAAGTCCTCGGGGCATGGTGCCTCGAGGTCCCAGGGGTGGGGTGGACCTCGAGACACAACGCCTCGAGGTCCGGGAGTGGGGAGATGGGCCTAGGCACGGCTCCTTAATGTTCAAGCGGGTAGGGGTAGGTCCTAAGAGCACGACGACTTGAGGTTTAGAGTGTGGGTCCTCGAGGCACGATGCATCAAGGTCTGGGGGTAGGGGTGAGGTCTTGGGGAACGATGCCTCGAGTTCCAATGCCTCGTGGTACGGCGCCTCCAGGTCTTAGGGGTGGGGGGAAGGCCGCTAGGCATAGAGCCTCAAGGTCTTATGAGTAGGGGAGCAGTCATCGAGGCACGACGCCTCAAGGTCTTGGGGGTGGGGGGAAGGCTTCGGCCCATGGTCCCTCGAGGTCCGAGGGTGGAAGGGCCTTAGGGCATGGCACCTCAAGGTACGAAGGTGTGACGGGGCCTCGAGGCACGGCGCCTCAAGGTTCAGGGAGTTAAAGGGCCTTGGGGCAAGGTGCCTCAAGGTACGAAGGGGTGGGGGCCTCGGGGCACGGCGCCTCGCGAGGGTGGTGGTGCCTCGAGGTCTATAGGGGTGGGTGGGGCCTTTGGACATGGCACCTCGAGGTTCGTGGGGTAGGGGTGGCCTCGATGCTTGACGCCTTATGTTCCGTGGGGGTGGGGGGGCCTCAAGGTCCGAGGGGTTGGAAGGGGGGCGCTTAAGTAGCCTATATAAAACTTTAGCATTCTCTGGAGATAGTATTCTCCTTCTATATTTCCTACATAAAGTTCATAATAATTACAGAAAAAGTTTTACCCAAAATTGACCCTTGATAGAAATTTCAACTATCATTCACACCAATATCAGATATCACACCCATCTCAGTTAGATACTTTAATGACCAACATATATTAAAAATTGCCTCTTCATTATTTAACTAGAGCTTTAGTTCACCGTTCTTTATATAAAAGCTTTTTTAGTGGCTAAGAATGGTTGGCTCAATATGATTGAACTTCAAAGTTCACCTCACAGTTTAGAATCACAAAATCTACCAAAAATATGAAGGTCTCAAAGGCACATCATACATAATTATTATTGGACGCTTCACAGTATGAATTGCCATCAACATATACATTATAGCTAGCTGGTTTAGGAGATCCCAAGCCCAACTCTGTCAACATAGCAAGCGTCGTTAAGTTTAGACAAGCTCTCAAATCACATAATGCCTTAACAAAGTTGAATTTCGTTATAGTACATGAAATAGTAAATGCCCTAAATCCTCTTTCTTCGCAAAAAGAGAATGAGATGAAATTGCAGTGAACTGATGGAGATTATCAATTGGCTCAAAGCTCACACTTCTCTTCCTTGTAACAAGATCTTTCATGAAATTATTGTATCCTAATATCTTTTTAGGTGTTTCCACTACATGGATGTTCACAAACAATTTTTTTTAGCATAGATACAAATTAGTGATATCTTCCATCTTGCACTTTTTTCTTTAAACACTATAGGAAGGGAGGAGGAGGCCTAGATATTCCCCTTGATCATTCCGATATCCATCTTTTCTCCTCCAGTTCCCCTGATCTCTATAGTTAGATATTGGCACAATATATTACAAAATTATTAAAATATGTGATAAATGTACTATATCAATCAATAGAACTTGTATTATAATTTATATGTGTTTTATAAATTGTTCTTTGTAATATGTATCAAAATTATATTATAATATATTATAAGTGTCCAAAATGAAAAATATATATTATTATATTAAATTATAAATATTTTCTTAATATAGCATTTTGGGATAAATGAGGTATATTATATAGTACAATTTTTAAAGTAATGTTTCCTTATTATATGTTACTCCTAATTATGATGATTTGCATATTCCGAACGTAACATAATTATCTTAAAGACTTATTTGTGTTTACTGCTTTGAAAAGGACTGTGTTGATATTGTGAATTAATGTAGGGGTGTACATGATCGGATTGGTTCGGATTTTCAAATATCAAACCAAACCATTTGTGTCGTATTTTTGAATTTATAAATCAAAACAATGAAACTTGATTTTTCAACTTCTTTTTTTTTTTTGGATTTTTGAGATTTTCCATAAAGTATTCACACAAACATATAATTTACTTGTACTTCAAATATTTCTTTAGTTCTACCAAAATGCAACTATCTAAAATATTTCTCAAGAAAAGAACAAAAATTATGATATGATTAATCACACTATAATATCCAACAAAATAATAATAATAAAATCGCGTAAAACAACTATTGCAAATTAATAAGTCATAATGAAATTGATCATAATTTAAAGTACTAAATTATGCTAAAATAAGTTTAGTAAGTATTAGTTACATGACTAAATATTAAAAGAAAGTAAAATTAGATAATGTATTTTAATTGTTTAAATCTATGTAAAACTAAAAAACAAATATTCAATATTATTGTCATTCTTAGTGTTGAATTGATTTTCTTTTTGCATTAGTATTAATTTGATTTTTATTTAAACTTTATTATAATTACCAACATGTATCGACTATAATCTTTATTAGATCATTAAGAATTTTAACTTCTAAACATGAAATAAATATATTAAAAGATAAAAACTATGAAAAAGTATAAGAGATATTTAAAAATTAGGAAAAATGCATAAATACCCCCTCAACCTATGCCCAAAATTTCAAAGACACAATTATACTATACTAAGGTCCTTAGTATAGTATAAGTGTGTCTCAGAGATTTTCGGTATATGTTGAGAGGGTACTTATGCATTATCCCTAAAAATTATATCAAAGTAAGTATTTTTACGTATAAAATAAAATTTTAAGATTAAATATATAATGTCGGGTTGGGTTAGTTTGATATCGGATTGGTTTTTTTATGTTGAAACCAAACCAACTTAAATATAGTCGGGTCTTTTTCCAACAACCACTAGTTGGATTTATTTTTTTGGTTTACAATTTAATTCGATTTTCAGTTTAATTTTATACACCCCTATATTAACGTAGTTAATTAGTAGTTATAATATCTATCCTCAACATAACTAAAGGTATCTTTTCTTTTAAAAAAAATTATTATTTATCTTCATTAGATTAAAGACAAGTACTTAGTACATTACAAAATTGTTTCTGATGATTTTCTATATATCTAAACTAACTAGAAGAAGACAAATTTTTAATTTAAAAATATCGAATTACGTGAGAGTTTAATCTTTTACCCAGATGATCATGAGTAACACTTAAATTTGTAGGCTTTGATTAATCAACAATTATCTACCTTATTGTTGGGGGTCTCTGGGAAGGAGTAATTAGTATACTGACTTCATCCCTCTCGGATGCGTCAGTTAAAGCTTCAATTAAATTCGAATTAAACATTGTATTTTTATTTTATGATAACGCTTCCAAAATTATTATGCTCCCCTATTTTGCTTGTCTATGTCTTACTTCATACATCTATTAAGAAAATTAATAATTGACATAATTAGTTTGCCATTTTTTCTTTATTGCTTTCTTCATTCATTTTTATTTGTCATTTATTTCTAAATAGGTTTTAATTTTTACTCCCTCAATCCAACAATATTTGTCCACTATACTAAAAATAAATGTCTAACAATATTTTTCACTCCATGAAATCCATAAATAACTTTACACTTAGTTCTTAATTTACCCTTATGTTTAATTATAGTCATTTCTCTATTATATTTTTCAAGATATTGTATTTATTATATTCAAATAATTATATAGTAAATACTTTTATTTTTATAGTTTTTAAGGGGTGTATCAACTCAATAGCAGACAATTGTGGTTGGACAGAGGGTGTACTTTGTCACTTTTAACTTAGTTTTACCATCAACATTAAATATTTATTTTTTAAATCATTTTCAAAACATCATTTAACAGAGGATAGTGAAGGGAGGGAGTAATTGATAGAATTTCTAAATTAATTTACTCATTGAAAAGGTTCTATCTTTTTTTCAAACATTAACTTTTCAAATAAATTGAGGGTATAATAGATTTTAAAAATAAATTTTTTAATTTTTATTTGTCAAAAGAAACAAGTAAAAAGGGAAAAGTCAAAAGTCAAAATTTGAAAGTAAAAGATGAAGTAGGTAGTATGAACGAATGGGAGGAGTGAGATACTTCAATTCATGAGTTTTTGTTGCAAATTTTTTATGGTGATTAGTTAAACAAGTTTCTCAGCATTTTTTAACACATCTTGAATACTCTGAATAGTACATTTGTAATTTTCATGTTCATATAATAACGAAAGCAAAACTTCCATTGATGAGCATAATGCAGAAGCACCAATCAAAGAAAAACTGGCGTCTCTTTATCGATGTGAGGAAGGGTTTCTTGAACTGCCATACGATATGAATGGGGAGCAATCAAGACTAGAAGTCTGCAATTATACTCGAGCGATACACAGTGAATGACCATGCAGCTAGATGATCTGTAAGACCATGATAAGAATTAAGACTGCTCGATCCTAGCTGACAAACCATAGATTGCAGCTAGATGATTTTTGCATGATATAGGATCAATGGATGTTACTGGCATGAAGCTAGTTTAAACATCATTTAGGTGTGTCAGCTGAGTAACTCTTAGCAAATGTTGCAAATCGTTCCAACCCTTGTGTCAGCAGGTTTTCAGTAAATGGTTTCAATGCCTGGATAATATTTGAAAAGGTGAAAAAATATATCATAAAGTGAAGCTTGAAAATCAGAGTCTCTGCTATCATAATAAATCTGCAATCTCATTGTTTGAAAAGATCTCATGCCTAAGATTTTAAAACAAAGAGTTAAGAGTGCTTACTGATGCCACTGGAACCAACAGTTGAGGCACTTCATACGAAAATGTAAGCTGAAAAAAAAAAGGAGAAGCACTTAATTTTGAGCCGCAAAGACCAAAAGGATATAGCAATTTCTGTCAACACATTCTCAATTGTATGGTTGCCTATAAGAAACTACGAGAAGAAAAGGTGCAAACGTTTTTACCCCTTCCTGGATAGGATCTTCCAAGATTATCCCATCCATAAGTATTTGTTGTAACAATAGTTGATGTCTAAAGGAAAAGGACAAAGTTATGTTTCAAAAAGTAAAATTCTCACCTCTATGATGCAGGATGATGGGCCTTTGGGGAAAAACCGCACAGCTCCCCTGCAATTTGAATAAGGAATTCATCATAAAACTGATGATTTGTTCCAATATACTGAGAATAAATGTTTTTTTTGTTCATAGGATTGATCAGAAAACATTATGTTTCAAGCTATTTTGTTGTTGCTAACTGTCTTACTGAGATTTAGACCAGAAATATTCTGCCACCAGTCCCAAAGCAACATGGTTTTATTATCTATGGCCTATTTGTCTGGTGGAAGAAAAAACTCTTTATGACTTCCAGTTCAATGATACAGTCCACAGTTATATGTTCTGTTTAGTATTAACCAAAAGGATACTAGGTTTAACACTACCTGTTAGGAAGTCCCTCCAGAGATCTCCAGTGGATCTTCTGATTTGGTGTAGGCTGTAAAACAGATTAAAACATTGAGAAGCTGAGGTTTAGGATCAAAGAAACATAATGAGGGAAGTGCTTAACTAAAGGGGCATTTTACCTGCATATTTCGAGCGAGCCATGAATATTCAATGTTCTGCCCGAAAGCTTGATACTTCAGCGACCATCTTGATAAGTCAGGCTTATCCTCCAAAATCTGGCAAGAGAGTCTAACATCAAGTTCCCTTGGAATGAAATTAAGTTGGTGAGATGAGCTGTGTAATGGATGTCTGAAATAATCAAGAACAACAGCGTAGACCCTTAATTGTCAATACATCTGCATTCGACTTCAATTGTTTCTTGTGAGTGATTCCTTTATATCCAATATGCAAATCAAAAATCTGACAGTGATACTCACAAAGTGAAGCACGAACTGGGACAGATCAATAGATAGTCGAGATGACAAAGAGAAGTAATCCAGGATGCAACATACTACCCAGCAATATGGGCAAAATACTTAATAACATCCTGGGAAGAAATTGTAAAGAGAGAAGGTAATATTTCCTCCATTAAATTTATACGACACTCTTCCCATTTTAGAAGTCACCAATATGTGTAACATCATTCCCCCAATGATATTCAAGAATTTTGACTCATTTCACTTAATTTTAGATTTCAACCTATTAACATTTCCATTCATTACTCTTAATATTTTCTTTCTCGACTACTAGTTTGCTACCGGTACTTAAATTTTGCATCCAGTCAAACAAGGTCATATAAAATGAGCAATGGAGTAATATTGAAATGCATCAATCAAGAAAAACAGCCAATAACACCATATCTAAACCAACAGTCTTGCAGTCTTAATAGTTTAATTGCAAAGAGAAGGTAATAAAATTGAGTACATATGAAATGACTCTTCGGGTAAGCATAAATGCAGAGATAACATGGCATTGCATACCTTTACAGTTGAAATAAAAGGCATCCATTCAGGAATGGCCTCACGATCAGAATAACACTTATAAGCAACTGAAATGGGCACATCTACTTCCTTTTTGATCCTGAGTTCATCATAATTCGAAATTTCTCACAGTTAGATTGCAAATAGACCAAAATAGAACCCAAAAACCACATATTTGGTTAAGTAAAACCAAAATCACAGCTCTAAACAAGTAATTAGATGTAAAAGAAGATGTTAACTTACGTGCAATCTTGCCATTCCATGACAAGAGAGAGCGGCCTGATCCTCATGGGAGAAGGATAAGAGATCCTTCGAGAGGATCTAGAGATGCTGCAGTTGAGTCGGTATTCGCCGATAAAAGAGGAGGAGGATGCATTAATCGACTTTCTTCTGCCATTTAGCGAAACAATGAGCTGATGATTGTGATTTAGCTTGAGTATGTGGGAGGCAGAAGAAGAAGTTGTAGCTCCGGACATGGTTACTGGAGAAGGTACGACGACGGCTGCAGACATTTGGAGGAGAGTGGAGGACGAAAAGATAGGCATGCCATATGGCAATTAGGCCACCATAGATTCAACGTTTTTTATATTCTAGTCTTGTTATATTTTTTTATCAAAGAACTGAATAAAAAGATAGCTTGTCTTTAATGATTATTGTAGAAATGCACTTTAAAAATAAATAAAAAAATCTATTATTAATTCCCATGCTTCTGAAGGTAAGCTAATCTAACAAAAAATAATATGCTATCATGTGGCTTCAAAGTTTGAGTAGCATATGGCCGTGCTCACGTTACTCATTTTATTAATGTACATAATGAACATTTGGTACTTTTTGCTCCTTGTAATAACTAGATTGCAACAGGCCTATTCCTTGTTGATGGTGCTAGCGACATGGATTTTTAACTAGGACGACGCACTGCAGAATCACTGTGTGATAACAATTTACATTGACAATGTAACCTTCCTATTTGAGCTCATGAGTTATTATGCCCTATATATTTGCACATCGCTCGACTATAAGCATGCTAGTAGTTGAATCAGCACCTACAACGTCTATGTAAAGGCCTAGGCGTACGAAGTTGCCCAGTCAAAGAAAATATTGATGTCTCTGTATCCATGTGAGGAAGGATTTCTTGGCTACCTACTGAGTTCAGTGCACTGCAATATGATATGAATGAGGAGAAGTCTGCAATTTTAGTCGAGCAATAAACTGAATGACCATGCAGCTAGATGATCAGTAAGACCATGATAAGAGTTAAGACTGCTTGTCCTAGCTGACAAGCCATATATTGCAACCAGAAGATTATTGCAAGCTATACAACCAATGGATGTTAATGGCATGAATTTAGTTTATACATCATTTAGGTGTGTCAGCTGAGTAGCTCCTAGCAAATGTTGCAAAGCGTTCCAATCCTTGCGACAGCAGGTTTTCAAGAAATGGTTTCAGTGCCTGAACAATAGATGAAAAAAGTGAATGTATTGTAAAGTGAAACTTGAACATTATACTCTGCTATCATAATAAAACTGCAATCTCATTACTTGAGATGATTTTATACCCAAGCAAGGTTGAGAGGATTGCATATATTTAAAAACTAATGTGAACTACAGTTCCTAATATAGGAGTTAAGAGTGCTTACTGATGCCACTGGAACCAAAAGTTGAGGCACTTCATATGAAACTGTTAGCTGAAAAAAGGAGAAGCACTAGTCAATTTTGAGCATTCAAAGACCAAAATAATATAGCAATTTCTGTCAAAAGGTGCAACACATTTTTCTGCCTCTTCCTCTATATGGATATCCCATAAGTATTTGTTGTAGAAAATAATGCTTAATAAAGATCAGTCGAAGTCTAAAGGAAAAGGACCAAGTTATCCTTCAGGCTTCAAGTAAAGTTCTCACTTCTATGATACAGGATGATGGGCCTTTGGGAAAAAATCGCACAGCTCCCCTGCAATTTGAATAAAAGAATCATCATAAAACTGATGACCAGTTTCAATATACTGAGAATTAATGATCTTTCGTTCAAAGAAATATAGAATTGATCAGAAAACATTATGATTCAAATAACTGTTTAAGAACTTTGCAGTATAATGATACAGTTCACAGTAATATGTTCTATTTAGAATCAACCAAAAATAAATTAATATGCACATTACCTGTTGGGAAGTCCCTCCAGAGATCTCCAGTGGATCTTCTGGTTTGGTGTAGGCTGTAAAACATTAATAAAAACTGAGCAACTGATGTTTAGGAACAAAGGAACATAACCAGGGAAGAGCTCACTGAAGGGAGATTTTACCTGCATATTTCGAGCAAGCCATGAATATTCAATATTCTGCCCGAAAGCATTATACTTCAGTGACCATCTTGATAGGTCAGGCTTATCCTCCAAAATCTGGCAAGAGAGTCTAACATCAAGTTCCCTTAGAATGAGATTCAGAAGATGAGCTGAGCTGTGTAATGGGTGTTTGAAATAATCAAGAACTAGAATTTAGACCCCTAATTCTCAATACATCGAAGAACTAGAATTTAGACCCCTAATTCTCAATACATCTGCATTCGACTTCAACTGTTTTGGGTGAGTGCTTTCTTCATATACAAAGTGCAAATCAAAAATCCACCAATGATACTCATTAAGTGAAGCATGGAATGAGACTGATGAAGAGATAGCCAAGAAGTAATTAAGGATGCAGGGTAACATCCTGGGAGGAAATTGTAAAGAGAAACGATAGTATTTCCTCCGTTCAATCTATTATATGGAACTCTTCCCATTTAAAAGTCCCAAAATGTGTAACACCATTCCCCTAATAACATTCAAGAATGTCAATTCATTTGTTTTAGACTTAAAATTTTTCTCTAGCAGAGTCATTTCTAACAGTATACTTCAACACTTCCGATCATTAGTTTAACTTTTTCTTCCCCGACAACTAGTTTACTAGTGATACTTAAATTTTGCATCCACTTCAACAAGGTCATATAAAATGAGCGATGGAGTAATACTGAGAAAAAGCAGTCAATCAGACCATTCAAACAGTTGTGCAATCTTAACAGTTTATGTGCAAAGAAAAGGTAATACTTATAATTGAGAAGATTTGAAAGCTTAAAAGCTCAAACGCGCAGATAACATGTCATTGCATACCTTTACAGTTGAAATAAACGGCATCCATTCAGGAATGGCCTCACGATCAGAATAGCACTTATAAGCAACTGAAATGGGCACATCTACTTCCATTTTAACTCTGAATTCATCAAAAATCGAAGATTCTCACAATTAGATTACAAATAGCACTCAATAAACACATATTTGGCAAGTAAATCACAAAATCAAACAAAAAAACTCAGCGGTAAACAAGTAATTGGATATAAAAGAAGATGCTAACGTACGTGACATCTTGCCATTCCATGACAGGAGAGAGCGGTCTAATCCTGATGGAAGAAGGATAAGAGATCCTCCGGGAGGATCTAGAAATGCTGGAGTTGAATCGGTATGTGCTGAAGAAGGAGGAGGAGGATGCACTAATTGACTTTCTTCTGCCATGAAGCGAAAAAATGAGCTGCTTGTGATTGAGTCTGAGTATGTGAGCGGAGAGGAGGCGGAAGCAGAAGTTGCAGCGGCGGACATGGTAGTTGAAGCAGGAATGGCGGTGGTTGCAGACATTTGGCGGAGAGGAAGGACGAAAAGATAGGCAGCCACGCCACTGGATGTGGGATTTGGGCCACCACTGGATTCAATTTTTTTATTTAATTAATTATTTTTAGTCAATCGGATATTTTCTTCTTTCGTTTCACAAAATGTGACGCTTCTTTTCTTTTTTGAAAGTATTATGCATTCAAAATTGTGTATATACTAAAAGAAGATATTTATTACACAATTTTCATAGTTTAGTTATAAAGCAAACAATTATACCTTTTTCACATGGATAGCTTTGTATCGGTATTTTTAATTGAAAAAGACGTTAAAAGAAGAAAAGGAAGATTGAAGAAGTTTTGAAGAGATATAATTTAATAAGATATATTAGTAATTTATTTGCAAATTATCAAAGACACGATATTAAGTAGGCTTGATAAAAAGATATAAAGGTCAAGAATTACGATAGAAAATTAATAAATTGAATATTATATAGTTTTATTTTTTATATAAATGTTATTATTATGCTCTTAATATTTTAATTTTTAATATTATTTGAGGTTTTATTTACATTAATTATGGTATTTTTATTGACACTATCATTTCGTCTTCATTGGTCGCAGATTTCCTTCATACTTATTTATTATAATCTTTAATATTTTTTGAAGTTTTATTTACATTAATTATGATACTTTTTTTTGACACTATCATTTCGTCTTTATTTGCGGCAGATTTGCTTCATATTTATTTATTATAATCTTTAATATTTTTTGAGTTTTTTTTATGGTACTTTTTTTTATACTACTATTTCGTCTTCATTAATCACAAGTTTACTTCATATTTATTTTTATATGTCAAACAAAAACAACCTATTTACCTTTCATGAAGAAAAAATATAATAGCTTAAGTGAACTTCCTTTATTTCGGATCCTATATAGTAGTACTAAAAAATTTTGTTCAACTCTTCTCTCTTTTTCTTTTTAATTAATAATTAATATTAACTAGTTAAATTCGATATTGTCATTTTAAAAGAAATTGAGTATCGGACAGTAATATTCGGAAAGGCGAATTTAAAAAGACACGCTTAATTATATTAGAATCACCGAACACTAATTATTGTTCATCACAAATAGTATCTAAAAAGAAATATATGCACTGGGTTTTTATTTCTTACGAAAATTAAATCTCAACTAATCAAATTATTTTATGTGTATTAACTTCACATATTAAAACAAAATTCATAAAAATAATATTAAAAAATTTGTTTAAGTTACTAAATTTCCTGCACTAATTATAGATACTATTTGGAAAGGCGGATTTAAAAGACACACTTAATTATATTAGAATATCACCGAACACTAATTATTTTTCATCACAAATAGTATCTAAAAAGAAATATATGCACTGGGTTTTTATTTCTTAGAAAAATTAAATCTCAAGTAATCAAATTTTTTTATGTGTATTAACTTCACATATTAAAACAAAATTCATAAAAATAATATTAAAAAATTTGTTTAAGTTGCTAAATTTCCTGCACTAATTATAGATTTTTTACACTGTTGAAATTAAGTTGACATGATCTAATAAGTTCCAATTCCAACCATGAATAACATATTATAAGTGACGTAACTTTTCATATTAACTAACAAAACTGCTACGTCTAGTAACTTGCATTAATATGGTTAAAATTTCTTACACGATCAATATATACATAAAATAAAATTAGTAGTAAATTAAATTTGAGGGTATCGCTCAAGTAATAAAATTTTTAAAACGTCCCGAAATTGCCCCTCTGAAACAGCTATATAAGTAGCCAGAGTTGATAGCTGTTTATACTCACTCGATCAGTCGCCACTCTTCTCCACTACTCCCTCTGTACATTTTTCTTGCAGAGCAAGCTTTTCTCAAAAATGGTTCTGCAAATCTCTCTCGTCAACCTGAAGAAGGAAAACAGGAGAAGAGAAAAGGACTTCAAGTACAATGAATCAAGGTGGATTTACGATCCATACAATGTGTACGTCGATGAACATCGTATCCTCACTGTTGTCACCGGAAACTACAAGACGGTGGCCAAATGGATCAAGGAGGTTCAGAATACGGCTCCCAATAGCAAACATGGTTTTATTTTCGTCACAATCTGTGTGGAGCGCGATCCCGATATGAGTGGGCAGCACTGGGAGATTAAAGATAGCGAGGACTATCCCTACGACCTCCTTCAGGTTTGCACAGGTTCTCACTGCTTACTCTACAGACTTCCTTACCCTAAGTACGACGATGATCCTATTCCCAAAGCTATGAAAGATTTCTTCGCTGATCCTAAGGTTCTGGTTATTGGAATGAAAATGCGTCGTATTATGAACAGGCTTGATGCTGACTTTGATATCAAGTTTACTAACCCTGTGGACATCAATATTTTAGCTGAGCTAGGTTTGCAGAGGCATGATTTGGATCTACGCCATTATGACCTTAATCGTCTATCCATGACTGTTCTGGGAAAATACTGGGACGTGATCAGGCCTGAAAAGCCTATAGCGTGGTTCCCCCAGGAGACTCGTTGGTGGAGAGATCCTATGAACCCTGAGAAGATAAAATATGCTACTGTGGATCCGTATCTGTGTTTTATGGTTAGTTCTAAAATTCTGGATGGGATGGATGATACGTGGTACCCTGAAGATTTTGATGATTTCCTGGATAAGAAAAAGAAGAAGAAACGCAAGAGCAAGAACAAGAGGAAGAAGAAATTCTGATTGCATTGCAGAGAAGAATATGGCCGTAAATCCAGGAGGTTATAATTACTCAGAACTTGCAAACCTACCTAATTCTCCTAGTTACTACTTGTTTCATTCCCTAATATGTCTGTCTAGTTTAATTTCTGTTGTTCATCTTAAAAATCTGATTAGTAGTTCGTCTCCACTGTTACTGTTTCTGCCATTCATCTTGCTTTCTGTTTTCTGTTAATGATGAAGACTTAAGTGGAAATACAAAGGTAGCTTTGATTCAGCTGCTGGTTTTTCATCAGTATTTTGCTTTGTTTATCATTACTATGCTTGGATGCAATAAAAGTTGAAGTTAAGCCACTGGATCATTGTTAATGGAGGATGGAAGTGGGAAGAAGAGAGGTTGACGTCCGCCATTAACATTAGGGTGAGAGAGTAGGAATTTGTTGCTATAGGAGAGTATGTTTAACGTGAACGTAGTAGCGCGTGGGCATGAGGATTTTTTTTGGTAGTGGTGCGTACATATACGGTTCAGTTTGTTATGATTCTTGGCTGCAGGCTATGAGTGATACGGCACGTGTCAGTCGTTATCGTTTTACCTTATTCGCTGTTAGAGCTTTTGCCAAAAAATGACTTACACCTTTTACCACAGTGTACCAATTCCCGTAATTACATTAGCTGGTAAAATAGGGACAGCGTCTCTTCTTTTTTTTAATAATAATCCATTGTATCTGTTTAAATCAATTGGCTAAACTAAACTCGTAAGCTAAGAGAATTTCTATTCACTTTTCTGTGTGAAATTTAACTCACTAGATTAACGTAGACAGATTTCGAAGAGTTCTTAAGAAATAATTTACGGTGCATAAAACTTATACTCATGACTATAATAGCACGATTGTCTACGACTTTGTATTTCTGATTTGCCTTTGCTGAAATGAATTTTGAGATGTGAGCTACACTATATACATATTTGCATTGCATTGTTCATCCCTATTTGTCTTTGGCAATTTTATGTATAACTAGTAAATTTACTTGCGCTTTCTACGATGATGAAAAGTTTTACTGGATTTTATGAATAAATATTCTTTTTAATGCCTAAATATTTTAAGAATCATAAATATTTATGAATTACAAATTTCACAGTAAGATAGACCACATGCAATAAACTCTTGTGGTTCATTTCTTCCTCGAATTTAGCACATAGAGGAAGTTTAATTACACTAAATTAAAATAACCCCTTTTAAACATATTCAAATCCAAAAGAAATGCTCCCTCCTCTTGCGATTCATTACATATTTAAGATGGAAAATCATTCTTAGTAGTAAAATTTCTTATCTTTCAATTTTTGTATATTAAGAAAATTACATATTTTTCTATTTCACGTCGCTCCTACGCAAATGCCATGATATATAAGTTCTTTAAAGAATTTTGTTGATACATATGATCTAATAAAGTAAAACTCGTAATTTATGGACCTACAATTTTCACTGAATTTCTGACGATTGTTGAGATCAACTTAAGAATTTACAATGATGATGAAAGTGTGAAACATAAAATAGATGATTGATACTTAAATATTTGCATTTTGCACCAAGAAAGTCATTCTATAGAACTGCTCCGTGGAGGCCAAAAATATTATTATTAGTCATACTGGCATATCAATAAATCACCAAAATAATAATTAAAAATAGAATTACATACAAGTAACAATGGTTTTTGTCCAAAGAAATTACAAATACGTAAAGTCTTCTACGGCATCAAAATTGTATTCTAGATTAGCTGACTTTTGTCTCCATGAATATATGATAAAAATGCAGATAAGCAAAATGAAGATAAAAAGACTCAACCACAATAAATGAGTTATAAATATTACTCTGTAATTACAAAATAATTAAATGTATATGTATATTGAGGAGTTATAATGGAATCAATATTCAACGTATCAATAGTAATTAAATAACGGGCAAAAGTTTATAGAAAACGAAAAAAAAAAAAGGAGGACCAAAAAGCACTAATAAAGAAAATGTAAAATGGAGTACTAATAATTGTTTCATTCATTGTCTAACACATAAACAAAGAAAAAAGACAATAAATGTAATTTTGGCCAAAGAAATTTCATATCATCTATGAATTTATATCTAGCTTTATATAGTACTCATTATTTTTCATTTGGCTGATATAAGTATTTATATATTGATTATTCATATCATGGTATTTTTTAAATTTTTTGACAAATAATAGCAAAAAAATCTAGAAAAGATTAAATAGCATTCTTGAAAAATAATTTGCATAAGAAAATTATTTAGGAGAAATCTATTAGTAGAAATTAAATGAAAAAACATTCCAAAAGGAAAAAAATAAATCAAGAATGATATTTCAAATAAATTATATGTGGTTCCTCGCTCAAAAGTAATGTAATTTTATATTTATTAGTAGAGTTTTTTTGTACTTCTTGAATTGAAGCAAAAGAAAAAGCCCAAAAAAAATAGAATTTAAACTTTTCTTTTTTTTTAAAAAAAAAAAAAAGGCAAATAACAGGATGTTCACTATAGTGTGGTACAGCAAAGTTACACATAGATTTTACAAAATTATGTAACTGCTTCTCCTGGTGCCAACATACTTCACAAGAGATTTGTGGTAATAATACTTCACATTATTATTCAACACAACTAGTTTAGGAGAGTATTTGACGTAAAATTCACTTTTATTCTAAATTATTTGAATGGTTAATTAGCCACAAATCTAATTAAGCATAAATTCACAAGAAATTAAAAAGCATTTAGAGTTGCATATTTAACCAACACAATCATTTTGATAATTGATCAACAAAAAATTCTACCATGCACATGCAAATGTGGAAATTGATCCACAAAAAGAATGCCATTGGGGTTTGGAGTCTTGCACTAATAACGCCATAAGACAGTTTTCCATGTCCACCACCACTTTTTCTGTGGCTTGCTTAGTGAATCGATGACCTCCTACAGTCCAAAAACTCATACAAGGGGGATCTCTTTAGTCTAACTTCAGTTTAAATATAATTGAAGTTCAAAACTTGACAAGAAATCTAAAAGTCATTTTCTTTTCTGTTAGATTTGTAATTAATTGATCATGAGAAACTAAGTTTATTTGGTTGGTTGGTTGCTAGGTGATTCTCCGATATTGCAATTATTGTGAGAAATTGACAAAGAACATAATCCTGAAACAATGCATATGGTGAGGCCACAGCAAGACATTAGTCTATAATGTTATGAAACCGGGTGGCTATACCTACGTCGATGCCCTTATGTTACTCCTTCTATTTCAATTCATTGGAAGTTTAAAAAGAACATATAACTGGATATTAAAGGGAACCAACAGTTGGCAAAAAAATCAGCTAATCCCAAACAGTCCAACACAATGGTTCAAATCTTTCTATTTCAAGTGGTTAGAATCAGCTAACACAATGGGAATAGGTAGAAACTGGCAACCATTACAACCAGAAACATATGTACTCCTCAACTAACATACATTGGTTAATAAACAAAAAATAACAAGAGAATACTGATGCAGATGGTGAAATAACTTAAATCTGCTGCTGTATTTGCATGGCAATAACCATATATGCATAAATAGAGAAGTAAGCCTGATGCAAATGATTAAATAAGCACCTGCTGTTTTTGCCTGGCGATAATGCACTCTATACTACAGAATTACTAAATGTAGCACAACCTAACAGGCAGCCCCTTCCCAGTTCCCTCTATTTATGTTTCCCAAATTAATGAAATGCACAGCATAGTTTCAGCATAAGGAAGTAAAGAGACAAATAAATAACGGTATAGAAACATAGCACAGGCTTAAATTTACTATTTTTTCCTATATTATAATACTCAACCCCATGAGCATAAGGACTGGTAAATCTCAAATTTCCTGAGAAGCATACTTGATAGTTCTATAATCCGCCAAATTGCTAACATGTTGAACATTAGAGAACTAGAATGATATAAAACTAAGATTGATATCGAAAATAGACGAGAACAATAAGCAAAAACTCTTAGTTTTGAAATAAATCAACAATCCCAAGGGTTGTCACATACATCAAAATCGAAAATCCATATAGCAAAAAAACTCTAAATTACCGTTCATTCGACAAAAAGAAAATCTGATAGAGCATTGCTAAACATTAAAATCAATCGCCTCCAGCCTTGTTGTAAACGTAGGTGAGCCCACACTTACCACAGTAGTGACGGTCAAAATGGTTAGCCATGAAAGTTCCAGCACCGCACTCAGCATTAGGGCACTCCTTACGAAGCCTCTGAACCTTTCCAGTATCATCAACCTTATAGAACTGCAACACAGCGAGCTTAACCTTCTTCTTCTTGTGCTTGATCTTCTTTGGCTTGGTGTAGGTCTTCTTCTTCCTCTTCTTGGCACCACCACGGAGACGGAGCACGAGATGGAGAGTGGACTCCTTCTGGATGTTGTAGTCGGCAAGAGTACGACCATCCTCAAGCTGCTTTCCGGCGAAAATCAAACGCTGCTGGTCTGGGGGAATCCCTTCCTTGTCCTGGATCTTGGCTTTCACATTGTCGATGGTGTCGGAAGACTCAACCTCTAGGGTGATCGTCTTCCCCGTTAGGGTTTTCACGAAGATCTGCATCTTCGTATGGAGGAGAGGAATCAGTGGCGCTGCGGCTTCTAGGGTTTCTTTTGTTGATGGGATGAGAGTGTAAGCTCTGCCAGTGCCACTTTATTAGGGTTTTACAAGCCCTTTTCTTCGTAATTGGGCCTGCCATCTTGTGCCATTTTTGGGCCTTTGGAGGTGACAATGTATATTGGGCTTATCTTGATTAGTTTAGGATCAAGTTACTTTTCTTTACATTAGTTTTCAATATTACATTTTCTATAGGGCAACTTACACATATAGCAAACAAAAAATTCATATTTGTATGCCATAGCAAATTTTGCATAATTGCGCTCCATAGCAAACATAAAACTGTATAATTCGCTATACATATACAAGTGTATAATTCGCTGGCCTAAATTGTATAATTCGCTGGCCTATTTCGCTGCAATTGTATAATTCGTTATCCTATTTCACTGCAATTGTATGATGCACAACTGTATAATTCACTGCCTATTTCGCTGCAATATTAATTGTATAGCAAGAAGATATATGTTTTTCTCTCGCTTTATACAAAAATAGAACACAATATATACACTTCTGTTGTAAAAGCTAGAAAAATTGTATTTCACTGCAATTTTTATAATTCTATTATTACGTGATTTAATGAAAAAATCATTTGTTGTATGCTATAGCAAAGTTTGCATAATGCGCTCCATAGCAAACTATAAATGTTAATTCGCTATACATATACAATTAAAGCGAATGTATAAAATGAAGTGTATAAAACGAAAAAGAGAAAAGAGACTTGGGCAGAGAATTGTATAAAACGAAGTTGTATAAGATGAATTGTATGTGTAATTATAAGTGTATATAACGATTATATGCAATTTGAATTGTATAAAATGAGGAATAGAGAGACAAAAGAGATTGGGCAGAAAATACATTGAATCGAATCGTATAAAACGAAAAAGAGAGAAACTATATACAATTAAATTTGTATAAAACAAGAAGAGAGAAAGGCAAAAGCTAACCAAAAATATATGTATTTATACAATTTCCTCTCGCTTTATACAAACACAAACGTATTTTATACATTTGTGTTTGTATAAAGATATCTAATTATTTAAGAAAAATCGATTTGAGAGAGAGATTTTAGGAAAATTGAAAGAAATTGGAAGAAAAAGAGTAAAAACTAGCAAAGATTTGTATTAAGATAGAGGGTGGGCCACAACCAATTAAAAATAATTGATTTGGGAAGAAATTTTAGGGATAGCTAAAGAAAATGGGAGAGAAAAGATAAGGAATGAATTTGAATAAAAATAGATCTGCTTGATGAGTGGGTTCGAACCAAATGGCAAAGTTTGTGCAAATTTGCTACGGAGTACAAATGTTTCAAGCAGTAGCTATAGGATTTATTTTAATTTAAATGTTTGCATTATGTACAATTTTTTTTTTCTTCTATATCATTGGTGCGTCCGATACGTGTATTTGTCGCATCACTCGCATTCAAATACATGTATTTGATATACATTTTGGTTTGATATAATATATAAATATGACTTTTAACTTGATTTCAATAGACAACTATCTCCTTCAACTTTGAGTGTGCATAAATAAGCACTTAAACTTGTATAACATCAAACAAGTAGACACACGTAACCTACGTGACATAATTTACACGTAGTACGCCACGTAGGACATAAATTGTCATGTAGGGTGTCAGGTTAGACGAATGTTTATATTTTTTTTAATTTTATACTTCATCTGTCCTTATTTACTTTGTCCATATTTCATTTTTTAGTTGTTCTTATTTACTTGTGCATTTTGACAAATCAAGAAAGGACAAAAAAAAATTCTATTATACCCTCATTTAATCTTCTTGAAAATTTTCAAGCTTTAGTTCATCCTTTTTGAAACCATAATTAATAAGGGTAAAATTGTAACTTCATTATATTAATTATTGTTATCTTAATATGTATGTCATTTTAAAATGGACAACTAAATAGAGATTGAGGGAATACAAGTTTAGATACAATCTAAAATATAACTAAAATACTTAAGTTAAAATAACTAATTTCTTTCATTATATTTTCCAGCATTAGCAATCAAATTTGTTTCTCTAATTTTGAGATTTTTTTCCTCAATTGTTCGTGTATAGAAAAAACAATGTTTATTTCTCACTCTAGTTGATTTTTACTTTGTTGAATATTTTGATGAAAGTATATTATTATTTTTAAAAGTAGATACAAACCTTCATTTAAAATATCTAGATAATCGTTAATCATTTGGATTGTATGCTCTTTGGTATGTATCTAATTCTCGCAAATGATTTCATTAGATTTATGTCTTGTATTTTTAAAATTATGAATAGTCAAATATTTTTCATATATGTTTGTCTGACCGATGCTTTGTGATTTAGAAAAATTAATTATATATCATATACGTGTATTTGAAATTTGTTATATATATGAAATATGTATATGATTATTTGATATTAATCTATTCAATAAAAGTTAGATCGATAAATATGTGCTTCAGCTTTGGTCAGGGGTGTGCATCGATCGGTTCGATTCGATTTTATATATTATCGTTCGGTTTATCGGTTTTCAGTTTTTAAATATGCTAACCCAATAACAAATCAATAAGATATTTTTTATCGAATTTCGATTTATCAGTTTTTTATCATTATCGATTCGGTTTTTAGTTTACCCAATAAGAAAATGTTCGTAAAATATAATATGTATTCTCACTTCTCTAAATGTCTTGATATAGTAAAACAAGAAAGAATGAGAAATTGTATCAAAATGAGAAAATATAGTACGAAGACTATAATTACATGTTACCACCAAAATATAGTATGGAATTTTTTGTGTTAATCAAATTACTGACCTTTACTAAGTTGCAAATGCTATAACCTACCATTATAAACTAAAACTAAAATAAAATAGTCCAATAAGACTAAAATTAAAACTAAAATCACATAATTACAATTGTGAACGCATTACTTTAATTTTTAGGTTTTGAATAAACAGTAAAAACTAGTAAATCGGTCTACTCTGAAGTTGTTAGAGTACTAATAATTTGATATAGTTATAGTGTCTAATTATATATTAAATTGTTAATATTAAATAATTATGAAGGATAAAATAATAAATTATTATCGTCTTATTGGATTATCGGTTTACCCAATAACCCAAAAGTAAAAATCAAAACGAACCAATAATCCATAGACCCATTAAAACACCAATAATATTTTTTCCGATTCGATTTTTTGCACACCCCTAATTTTAGTTGTATGTTTGGTTTTTGCACACCCCTAACTTTGGTTGGTCTTCATTATCGCTAATTGTGCCCGTGATAAATTTATGATTGTCGTAATTTCATAAAAGTGTCATCTACAACAATCTATCTAAATATGATCGGATAAATGACAGAACTATTTCATTTGTGCTAAAAGAAACATAATATTATATCATGACAAAAAGATATCATATTTATAAAATAACATGCTTAGACATGCGACATTAAAAAACTTATATATATTTAATAGAAAATACTCAAGTATATGACATAACTAGTGAAACTATTCGCGCTTCGCGCGATTATATGAAATATTTATAAGATGGTAATATGAAATATATAATATTTAGGTTAGTATCGAATATATAGATAATATTTATATTTCTCCTCGTCTACGATATCATAGACTTTTTTAAAACATATAAAATATATTTGTTTGTTTTGTATATGTATATATTAGAGCAAAATATTCACCGTGGTGAAGTAAATGAAATAAGGGATAATATGTTGAAATAACAATATATTGTATTAGGTTGAAAATATTTTAGATGTTTTAATTTTCTCTATCTTTTCTAGGAGTAATGATGTTCTATCCAGAGAAAATATAATAATTGGTGACTACATAAAAATTATAAATACATTTCAAAGCAAAAAGAACGACGACAGATTGTTACATACACAAAAAATGACATCATGAAAATAATAATATATTTTTCAATTACTTTTTATAATTTATAATAAAAGTGAAACTAATCATCATAAATTTTGTTGTTGTTGAAATGAAATAATTATATTTATTTTTTTTCATAACAAAGAGAAAATAGAATACTAAAGGATCAAATGATTAGCATTGACAATATAATACATTTAGCTAAATTATTTACATAAACAAAATTTTTAAAACTCTAGCAAAAGTAACTAAGTTTCTAATAAATTTCAAAGTGAAAAAATAATCTCTAATTATGCTTCATTTTTTTCCTTGTACCTCTCTTTTTGCAAAGAGATCCGCCATGATGTTTTGATCCATATATCAAACTCTTCATATATGCAGCCAACTGAATAAAAAAAAACATATACGAATTATAAATAATTATGTCAAAAGAAAGAACGAAATATAAACCATATTTAATATATTTATATATTATCTTCTCAATAGTAATAACATACTAAATAATAATTATTTCTTGAAATCTAACAAATATTATAATCAAACTATATTATATATGGAAAACTAACTATTAGAAAGAGTAATTGCATACGAACAAAACATTGTTAAGAATTAAAGAGATTTTTTTAATCATACTTACTTGATAAATTATATACAAACATAAAATTATATATTAAGAAAGCATGTAAAGGAAATGAAAAAATAAGGTCTTGAAATGATATATTTATTAACTTCATGTACTTTTTTTTTGTTACATGTTAGTTTCCTTCACAAATCAAATACGAATTTATATAGATAAAAATAGAGGAAATAAAAAATAAAAATTTCAGTAAAGTATTTCTTACCTTCATGTACTTTTTTTTTTTTGTTACAAGTCAAACTTATATGATGAAAAAAGAAAGAATAATTGTGAATGTGAATATTCATGAAACTAATATAAATTTATAGGCAAAACAAAGGAATTCAATAAGACACATAAACTTATAAATTTAAATTGGAGGTTATGAATATAAAAATTATGAGAGTCATGAATATTATTAAAAGTAAAAGTTAAAGAGGGCAAGTCATGGATAGTAACTCCTAGTGAATAAATTAAAAAATAAAAATAAAAATACTTTAAACGTAAAAAAAATAATAGTATGATTTCATGATTAGAAGTGAGATAAACAAATAGAAAAAATATAGAGAGTTTTTTTAATTATAAATGTTCATACATTAATAAAGTATTTATTTGTATATTTGTATAAATGAAGTAATATATTTTTACAATAAAATAATTAATTTAAATTAAAAAAAGTCAAAAATAGATAAATTATGTTTCTCTTTTAATTACAACTGAGATAAATAAATATAAAATATGAAGATTTTTTGTTATAAATGACCCACCATTAATAAAATATTTATTTGTAATAAATTTAAGTAATTTTTTTTATGATATGTAATAATTTTTTTTAAAAAGAAAAAGATGGAAAAAGATGCCACATCACCTCCTCTATTGTCCTCATATATATATATATATATATATTGATTACCACTTTGAACCACCATCACCTCTATCATCACAGTTACCACCGTTCCTAACCGCTATTATCACACTTATTTTCTCGAGCATCATAACTATATGAATCATTATCGTCAACCCCATATTTTTGGATGGCGCCACCTTCACCTCAAATATCAACCATTACCACTATTACAATCTATTTCCACAACAAACTTCGTCATCACAATTAGCATTAATATCTTATCACTATACATTATTCGATCACCGTCGCTAACTCCAACATTACTATTTGTTATTGTCACAGTCATAATCAATCTCCATGATCAACCACCTCCATCATCATAACCATCACCATCATCAACAACCACAAAACACATCGTTAACCACTACACATTTTTCTATCATCGTCCTTAAAATCACCAACTACTAACATCAATTAACTTTATCATTACAATCACTAACAACAGTATCAATCGTAATTACTTTGACGTCACCATAACACCATCAACTTCCATCATCGTAAACTATCACGATCATTATTACTAATCATTGACAACAATTATTATCATCACTATCATCATCAAGTGATAATTAGTATTTTTAAAAAATGCAATATACATATCATCATATATTATTTAAAATATGTTTTCAAACTTATATGTGTTTTTTCTTAATAATTTAGGCTCAAAATTCAAAAACCTAAATTATTTTAATGTGTTGTTGACAACTCACACCTAAATCACATTGTTTAATTTAATCAAATTAGAGTTAAAAAGTTAGCTTATATTCTCCATTGATTTACTTATTTCGGTAAATCTACAATAAATCTAGTGTGGCAGCAGGGTTTAAGCCGAGCAGGACGGAGATGGCGGCACGCTGCAACTTCTGGCTTCCCAAGAAGAAGAGATTTTGCTCAAACGTCCTTCTCCGAGATTCACAGTCAGTCTCAGTCTCTTTGGTTAACTCTCTAAAGTTTCTACTGCCATCATTTCAATGGAAGCTTTCTTTTGATTTCAATTCTTCAGGTTCTGCGGAAACCATACTCAAAGATCTGATGGACAATGGGTTCCTTGCCCTATACACCCTTCTCAGTAATTCCCCTTTCTCCTCATCCTTGTATACATATCATATTTACTATGTTCTTTAATGTAATTTATGTTATTTGCCTCTTTATAATAGCTCTGTGCTGGAAGAGAATCTGCAGAGTCATCTTAAGCGATGCCCATTTTTCAAACAAGCTCAATCTTTGTCGATTCAGCCTTTTTACCAGGAGGGTATTAATGCTGGCAAAGAAGAAGAAGAAGGGGTGCAGAATTTTAGTTCAGAAATGAAGAGGAATGCAGTTCACGGGATGACCCTTTTTGAATTCTCCCAGTTGATTAACAAGATCAAGTCTATTCATGCTTCCATATGTAGTGACATTGGTGATTCATTCAAGATTCCTCAAGCTTGTGATATTTGGACTAATCGACAAGTGGACCGGTGTTCTACTATCGTACTCTTTCGTATGTGTTGTGTGCATTTTATGTTCCCCTTAATGCATTCTTATCTCATTTTCAAACCCCATTTTGTTGTTCTTTTTGCAGGGGTTTACCATTTCAAGAGAAACATGTAATGCAGCAGGCCTCTATTCTAGGGAATCTAGAAGAATTTGGGGTTCTGAAAAGTTGTAAGGATGATGCTGTATCAGGCCCAGTTAAGTTAGAAGCATCCGGGGACGACGATGATGTTCCCGCCGTTGTTGAATTTGGAGCAGGAAGAGGGTACTTGACACAAGTTCTGGCTGACTGTTACAGAATTAAGAAGATTTTATTAGTTGAACGCAAATCATACAAGCTCAAGGTTAGGCTAAAATCTGAAATGCTAACGAAGCATCAAGATCATGCCTTTTCCAGCTTTTATTTATCTCTTTTGTTTTTTCCCGCTTTGCTTTATTAGAACATTATAGACACCCTGGCGTTTATGATTCGCGTATTATGTACAGGCTGATCGAAGTTTGCGACAGAAAGAGAGTGTTACGCTGGAGCGATTGAGAATTGACAGTAAGGGCTTTATAAACCTTTCACTTTAACTAATAAAAAAGTTTAACTTTTTCTTTGTTCGTGTATTTTATCCCCTGCAATTTCAGTTGTTTTGTTTAGGCTTAAGATGGTTTCCTAGGATACATATGTGAAGAGAACTATCTTTCTTTTAGAAAACGACATTTATTACGGTTTCACATGATAGCCAACTGAATAAATCTTGTACTACTTGAATGAATTAAATATTTTCCTGCTAATTTGTTGACTGTTGAGACTTAATATGCTAGAGAGTGCATAAAGTTCAACAGATAGATAAAAGAGTGATAAATGGGTAGTCTATGAACCACTTATCACCCCTTGGAATTTAGCATACTTGTTTGTTATCCATTTTCTCATCTTGCAACCTTCACCTGATCGTTCCTATATGTATATGCAATAACAGTATATTGGATCCACAACAGTGATAGATTTTGGAGTCCCAAAATGAAAACCATGGAGCTGAGAAGATATTGAAATTTTTTTTCCATAAATGAAGCATGTTTCCAGCATCATTTAGCCACATGAAAACAAGAATTAGGTCAAAGATGCATTCCCTGGATGCCTACTTAAATAATATCTTTACTTTACCTGATCAAGAAAAAATAAATGAAAACAAGAATTAGGTATTTTAAGAATAGGAAAAACTGCCAACATCATTGTTAAGCATTAGCAAATAGCAATCAGCATACAAGGATGTGAAGAGGCTTAAACGAATCATGCTGCTCGACTCATTTGATGACGGAACTGATAAGGTTAGACCAGGTTACCTGATGTATTGAGCATTATTGTAAGTGGCTATTAATAAATTCAAAGACAATAACTAGTATTCCATCAGACTTGGGTAAAAAATCACTTCTATACAGAACCTTGAAGATAGTTGAATGGCCACACATCAAAAGGAAATAATATACTGGTGAGGTTGTTGATGGGGATGAGAAAAATGTAATGGTAGAGGTGTGTTGACCATAAAATTACTGAAACGTTACAGGTGATTGTGGAGTTTTAGCTGTTCTGTAGCTTTGGATATATACTTTGATAGTCTTCAAATCTAGGATTGATTCATTAAGTTAGCCATGATAGTTTGCAGCTGGATCCAGAATTAGAAGATGTTTTATATTGGATACATTTCTTTTAGACAGGATAAAGTTCCAATTTCTTAATATTTATGTCCAGTCTGATTTTTGACATTGGATGCATTTCTTTTGGATAGGACAAAGTTCCAATTTCTTAATATTTGAGTCCAGTCAAATCAGATACCTAGTTTGAGATGGCAAAAGTCTTGGATCTTTTTCTTTGGGGGGAGGGGGGCACGATGGAGGAAGTACTAAAAGGTAGGAAGGATGTTGAAGGCCTTGATGTGAAGACTTCTTAGTTTCCAGTTTTGTGAATTGTTCATTCTAGCGGTTACTAAACTTATAGTCCAAAGCAAATCTATATTATTCTTTAAACATGTGAGTACATTAATTACCCTTCAGACCAAATATAAAAATAGCAAGGAGTATATAAGTTAAAAAGCACGAGCACAATAACATACAAAACAGCATTTCACCCAAATCATGGGTAGAATGACCTTTTTCCAAGTTCTTCATGTCACTATTATGTGCTCCGAGTGTGTTTAGACAGAACGACAGTATCATAAGTGTTTCCTGTGAAATAGACTGAAAACTCTAAGAATATTGCTAGTTATATGAGTTCAAATATTGAGAGACTGATAAAATGATGGAAAAGAAATTAGAAGGCATCTCATGTTTTTGTTGTGTGTAATATAGTTCTGTGGAAAATGCTCGACTATTGTTTGAACAAAAGGTGTCTTCTTCCTCTTTCTGCACAACATTTGATGGTTTCTCTACTTCATAACTTCGAATAAGCTGTTTTAACCATTTGCAGTTGAGGACCTAAAGTTGAATGCTGTTGAGAGTTTACAGGGAGTTCCTTATCTAGCAATTGGCAAACATCTTTGTGGCCCTGCTACAGGTACTTCTTTTCCTTTTGCTATCAGAAGAACATGGACTGTGTTATACCAGTGCATTCAATTCTTCTTCAGGCCACTGTTACTTGACAAGCTAATATACAGTAGCAATTTGATGCAGATATGACTCTAAGATGTTGCATCAGCAAACAATGCAATCAACATAATGATGCTCCTTCTGATTCGACGTGCCGCCTGATCGGCCTAGCTATAGCTACTTGCTGCCATCATCTTTGTCAGTGGAAGCATTACATAAGTAATCCACCTTCTGCTCTCGTGCTACTTGCTATTGCACATATCAATTTTGACCCTGTTTTAGTATATGTTCAGAAATGCTCTATTATTAACATTACTATGGATTTGCTGAAATTCTTGAATGATGCGTTCCTCAGATAAGCGATATATGTTGGATTTGGGAATCACTAAGGATGATTTCAATGCCATGACATGGCTTACCAGCTGGGCCGTTGATGCAGATCATGGTTCAGATCTTTGTGGCACTGGGTCTTTTGATCTACAAATCAGGTATGATATTTCTATCTGTATTATTAAGAGGTATGGTCTTCCCACACACACACACACACAAGTAAAAGAAGAGGTTCTTCACTAGTTTAGTGTGCTCATCGACGCCTGACCTTGAGATGTGGATCATCCCAGGCACATTAGCATGGTGTGCTCTTGTTTTGATTGCCACAATTTCTTTTCTTGCTCGTAAAATGGTTGTCTCTTATGGTTCACAGGGAAAACGAGCACGTAGAATCAGATCCAAATACATATGACGTCAAAAACATGGTGAAGGATATGAAGGCTGTAGATAGAGCTGTTATAGGATTGATGTGCAAGGATATAATAGATGTTGGAAGGTTTATGTGGCTCAACGAACATGGACTTGAATGTGAGCTTGTCAAGTATGTCCCGTCAAATATCTCTCCAGAAAACCGATTGTTGGTTGCTAGGCAGAAAAGTTGAGTGTTAACTTGCTGCTGAACACCATATTTGTATTATCATATATTTAGCTTTCTCAGACCTGTAGCTCTAATTCACAATTTGATTCTGTATACTGGATATTAGCTCCTTAATCTCTCTTATTTTGTTTTTTAACTGGAGAAAGTTATTTTGCTTTTCAATTCAATGGATCAAAAGATAACTTACCTCCAATTATGAGCTTGTTTTTCGTCTCTTCGTTTGCAAAAGAATGTAACTTGAGAGGTAGGGAAATTCAATTGTTTCCTTCAACTTACTGCAACCTTTGTATTCTTTATTCTTCTCAATGGAGGTTTACAAGATAGCCATTTTACTATAACCTTGTCACTCAACAATCACAACATCAAGTCTGAAATCCAATAGATTTAACATTTGAATTTCATTCATGAATTCAATTGACAGATATACACATCTCTGTGCAAGAATTTACAGGATAAACAACCATGCATGCCAGACATGCAATCCAGATACCATATATTCAGTTTACAATGTACACTTTCTAAGAGTGACCACCAAAGGTTTTCTCACTGCTGTAGCACATGTAGAGGAACCCATCTTTGTCCTTGGAAGATTCATACACGGTCTCAATCAAGCTTGCTGCAACAACAAAAAATCCATATGAGATCAGTGATGGAGAAACTTATTCTTGTAATGTTATTATTACAGATGCATCTTATGAACAAGGACTAGGCATTTTACTTGTTTGAGGCAAGGTGTTATTCACAAACACGAAGAGAGCTTTTCCAGGAGCCAGATGCAGCCTGCCACTCAGAATGTGGATAAATTGTCCAACAGACATATCACGAGGTACCAGGTACCTGTAGCCAAGAAAGGATAGAAGAATTTAACAAAGAAAATAATAGAGGAAACATTATGGACTACATGAACCACAAGAGTGCTTTTTTAGGGGGTTGGAGTTGGGGGTGGGGGGACCAGTGGCTTTTCACAATCTCTGTTTGCTCGTACGTAAAACATTGAATCAAACTACTACATCTCCAAGAAACCAAAATCAAATTCCAAAACAGGACCTATGGAGAAGAAGTGAATAAAAGGCAAAAGCTTTCATTGCAATCTGACGCCCTAAAATACTATTTAAAGTAGGGGATGGTAGAAGGTCATATTTATGCAGGACGCCTGGTTAATACATTCTCCACTAGAAGAGAAGTTCCTAGACTTTTTCTGGTGTATTACGCATAGTTGTTACCAGTGGCCATAGCTCAAGGTAGATGGCAAGAGCGTGCGTGAAGCAAGCTTCCTTATTTCAAGTTGTAAAGTTTCCTCATTTCAAGATATAAATCAACACTTGACCATAAAATAAAGATAAGATCCGCTATCTTCAAAATTTTCCAAAATAAAAAATTGACTACATTTTAGTGATGGAATAACGAGGTACCAAAAGAATATCTTCAAACTAAAAGCGTGAAGTTGTAAAAGGAAAAACAAAATACTGAAAGGAAATGAACCTAACCAAAACTTGAACAAAATACTCATCAAGAGACAAATCAAAGTTTTCCGTTAAAGTAAAGCGGCATATTTAGTTTAAACAAGACAGAAAGAAAAGCCTCAACGAGAATGTGACTGATATAAAATAAAGAGAAGAGATCATTTTTTTGGATCAAGAAAACCGGTATCCCATCAGAAGAAATATTTTAAAATCCAACTTTACTTAAACAACCAAGAGAGAATTACTGCATTTTTTATTTTCTGTCCATTAACCAGTCCGAGTTTCATAACAAAAAGAAAAAGAATTCAATCCACATGATTTGACTAACCACAAAAAGCTAGGACAATTATATTAACTAATGTGAGACATTCAGGGTCTTTGCCTATTGAATCTATGTGAAAACACAACTGCGCACATGTCAAACTAGCAGTTCAACCAGATCGAACTTAAGCTCAGTTAGAAGAAATATTCCTCAAGAAGAAAGTAGAGAATAAATGTGAAGAATTAAGATCTACTCCTTGAGAGAGATTTATCATTCTAAAACAGAAACCAAAAAGAGCAAAAGAGAAATGTGAGAATTAAGATCTACTCCTTAAGAGAGATTTATCATTCAGAAACGGAAACCAAAAAAAGCAAAAGAGAGAACAAAGAAAAGAGAGTTAAGCATCACATCATATTTTTAAGCATCATAATATATTATAACTGGGAAGTCACAGACTCGAATGTTGATAGACTTAAATGCCCTTAAAATGTTGATGGATGTTAATACCCTTTATTACTCCTTCAACCGCAACATACAAAACGTATAATGCATGCACATCATAATGAATTATTAATGTTTGATAATGTTGGTATGTCTTCTCTACTATTAATTTAATTTGAGTAATGAATTTGGATTCATGCAAAAGTAATACTTTTTGTAGATGGCAAGTTGAATGGTTATGTTAGAATATAAACATATTGTTTTTATAAATAGATGGAGATTGAATTCAATTATCCACCAACCCTCCCCTTGTTTGTTGAAGAAGACAAAAATTGTCAGTACCTAAGATTACTTGCCAATACAGAACATGTCTAGCAAGCTCTCGGAGATGTGGTGCCTTTGGACACTCAGTCCTCATGTATCAAATTAAAAGAACCTGTGCCAGTGAGGGGTTAATAGTCTGATACAACTATCTATCAGAGGAGCCTATACATCTATTTTTGGTTTGTATTCAGACAAAAAAAATTCTAGTACGAAGAGTTCATTTATTTCCAGTCTTCCACGACAATGCATCAATTGATTATTTATAGATATGCAACTAATGCAAATATTGTCTTCCCTACTCGCGATCATTGTTTGTAAAACCGAATTAGTTGGATTTACTTCCATCTATCCTATTCAGATTCCCAAGGAATGTACTAAAATTCGTTTATCATATGGAGTGAGCTGGAAAAAATGGGTGTGGGGAGGATTTAAGTTTCCAGTTCACTAAAAGTTGGATGGAGGCAAGTAAGGTGTAAGCACAACTCAACCTATCCTGCCAGTAGTGTTTTGATCTTGATAGAATATTGGCATGATTGTAATGTTTCTATCTTAATTGTTTATCTAATATTCTCCTTCTTTTCCTATGTCTTGCAATATAGTTTATAGAATTTCCAGTGCTATGCACAATGTTGCTGTGAAATTAGGTCTTAGACCTAACTCACACCCCAAAAGCTAGCTCAAAGGGAGGAGGATTGTCTAAGCCTTCTAAGGAGTCCACCAATCTCATTAACCACCGAAGTGGGACTTTTGTCATTCTTTAACACCCCACCTCACGCTTAGTGCTTAGCATCTGGTGCGTGGACAATTTTGATTTCGGGGGTCCTAACATCGGGTGAGACGGGTCCTGCTCTGATATTATGTGAGAAATTATGGAGAAAATATTATTGAATTGTGCATCTAATTGTTACATGAAGACCCTATTTATAGACGCTACATTGGAAACCATTTCCAACTAGAATTCCTATTCTTATTCCTATTCTAATTCCTATTCTAACAGTTAATGTAAATTATAAATTGTCTTGAAACTTTTTAAAAAAATTTAAAAATCCATTCAAAAAAAGCATGCGGCATTGGCATACATCTAAAATCTTCACAATTTTTTAACATCAATCCTTTAAGATTGCCATAAACATGTATATCACTACAAATATAGTAGTTCATAACAACTATAATTAAGTTTCCATTTTTTATCTCTCTTCAAAAACAAATCACCAACTCTTCACAACCATCTCACATAATGCATTTAGTAAGTTGTGAAACGGTAAAAGAGAAAATATTGTTCCACTTTCTTAGAACTATACAGGCTTGCAACATAAGGATAGTTGCAAATGACGTGAATACAAGTCAATATGTTACACTATTCTATCTAAAGCAAAGTCGTAACCCGTATATCCAAATCATGATAGGCATTCAAGAATTTTTCTAGGGCAGTTTCTTTCTTCACTGAGTTAGCTAAATAGTATATACAAGAACCCTTATTTTTTTTCTTCAATTTTTATTTTACAACTCAAACACAATTTAACGATAGTTTTGATGTAATTTTTAAAATTTTACTCATACGGGGTACAGGCGCCGCGAGGCGCGTGTCTAAAGACTAGTTCTTTTAAGATCCTCTCCTTACAAAAAAAGATATTTCACTCTTCTAAATTTACAGTTCAATTAAGGTTTGATATGAAATAATAAGCGCATCCAGAACTAAAGAGCTGAGAGAAGTTCACATTTGCAGAATCTGCCATCTATAAGCATTATATATTTCTTTGGGTGCAAATTCAAGAAGAATTTCATTAACATCACATTTATGAGTAATACAAGAAAGCACATCACTTTAGATTTTTTTGGCAGGAAACGTGACACCAAGATGATAGTTGCTTACTTCTTCTTTTCCATCTCAGGGAGGTCAGTTTTTGAATATCTTTCAGCCACCACCTACAAAAACATAAATACCTGCATGAGATGATGACAAATATGCACTATGCATGGAGGACCATCCAATAACAACCAATGGGTGAAACATGATCGTAAGTCGGAACTATTTGTTGCTAGTATGTTTCTTTATGAAAAACAAACATCCAAATACTGAAGGATAGGAAAAGTAATAGCAAAGTGTATATAACATTCTCAAAAAGGTTAATTTTTAAGCAAACGATTGCAGCCGAACTCCAGAGTATTCATTACTCAACACAAATTGTGAGCAACAGGTAACTATTGCTTCGACTCCTAATGTTTAATAAGATAGGATTTTGACCTTTGATTTGGGATGTTAACATGGACTACATATAAAAAGATATAAATTTTGAGACAAGTCAAACTTTTAAAGAAAGCATCCGAGGGGGATGTTACTTACACAGAAGTAATCCAAAACCTATATGCTACGTCCACAATCCGTCATAATCTCACAGACGCCCATCTTATATAGGATTACTGATAAACGAAGTATGGTGCACTTCCATATATGGTAATATTTCATCTCCGTGTCAATATCTCAATCATCTTCTCCTATAGTTCTCTCACACGTCTTCCTTTAAGTTCCGTTTGGTGTGATCAAGTGCGTCCTTCATCATCCGAACTTTCACTCGTAGAAATTCTAGAAAAGCCTTAAATTTCTGAGATTATGTATCCAGCATCCAACCTCTCTGTATTCTATCTTCAATCACTCTACAATTTTGTTTGGCATTAGATCTCTTTAATCTTCCTCATTTCTTAAAACTTAATGAAATTATCCTATCCAATATTTGTCCAATTTCATGAAAGAGAAAGAAGAAGAACGACAAGATCAAGACTCAAGTATCAATGTTGTTCTCAAAATTCAAGTAGACATAATCTCCTCTTAATGGTTGGAATAACTCTGTCACAGTTCGCTTTGGAAAAACCGTAGAAGCTGATCAACAAAATCACAGTTTACTTGTTAAGGAAAGAAGATACTAGGTAAGAGGCCCCTAACAAGCGTCAACCACTAATCAGAACTGTTCCAAATAATACGATGAGTAAACTTTCTGACTAATAATTTGCCACAATGATAGCGAAATCATAAAAGCTATGAAACCACAAAGACACTTCAAGGACCCGAATTCAGGATAGTTGGAACTACCAAGGTGACTCAACAATAATGCATTTGATATAAAAAATCGTATTACTATAAGTTAAAATTAAAGCTTTGGGGAAACTTAAGGGCTAAAAGTTTGAGATAGTGTGGATTAGGCTAGGGAGCTGTTTGAATCAATTGAGATAGGGAAAGCTAATTGTTACCAAAAAACAAAAAAGAAGCTAACTTTAGGTCTTCATGTGCCTTCAACTTTAAAGTTTAAACCCATCGATTATCTATTAAACCATGACAAATCCATCCAACTAACTAGTGCTTAACTTAATAATTGCGATGATCATCTAATAAATTACAAAAAATACAGAACATACCGGCACTCGATCAGGATATTTGGCAATTATATCCTGTGATTCCGTGAGTCTTTCATCTGCAGTTTAATCAACGAAAACGAAACCAATTGTAAGGTTCATGAGAAAGCAAAATAAAGAAAAGGGAGATTTTCTTACAGAATCGGACATCATTACCATATGAATATTCATCTTTGAAGGTCTTCCCCATCTCTTTGCTTCACGATCGTGGCTGCCGACCACGGATGATTTCCGTCTTTTAAAGATAAGGAACAGGAGACGTGAAAACCACCGCTATTTTTAATAATTGCTCAATTGTCTTTTCGAAAGTTAATTTGATCACATTAATTTTATAAATTTGAAAGTTAATTTGATAATTTTTTTTCATATTAATATCATAAAAATATATATATTATAAAATGTTAGTCAAAATTTTTATAATTTCATTTTAAAAATAAAATCATGATAAATAATATCGTACGAAAAGATTATTATAGTACTATAAATTTTTAAGACGTATTATATAAACAAGCGGGGATAGCTCAGTTGGGAGAGCGTCAGACTGAAGATTTGAAGGTCACGTGTTCGATCCACGTTCACCGCAATTTTGTTTTCCTATTTCTTTTCTCTTTTTTGCAAAAGAACGAATTAATTATAATTGTATCTTTTTTTGAAACATAATTTAAAGTTATTATATTAGTAAATCATATAGTTTGAATGTATGAAACATAACTTCGTATTATTATATTAGTAAAAAATATAATTTGAATGTATGACTTATTTTGTTTAAATAACTAGAAATATATAAAAGCGATAAGATCCAGCGTGCTTGAGAGTTTTCAAATGTCTTCACACTACACTTCTATGTCTTATGATGTAGCTATTTGTTTCGAAATCAAATCAATAATATTTTAGTGTCAAATAAAATCTTCACTGTTTCCTCTCTTACTAATAGCACATTCAAGAATTTTACTAATGAATGAGTCATTTTATTTTGATCCTCTAACATAAATCTTGTAATTTCTCAAATATTCGTTTTGTCTTTATTTTATATGTATAGAGACATCAACTACTATTCAATGACAATGGATAATAAAATTACAATCAACTTATTTTAAGAAATGTCAAGTATTTCACATAATATTAATATTTAAATAAAAATAACAAAAAGAGTACTATAAGGTAAAATTGAACTCTAAACTAATTATATGAAGTTTGTTTAGTATATTTACTTCACTTTGACTTAAAAAAAATATACTCTTTTATCATTTGTCTCCATTGTCATTATTTATCACACTCATTTTCAACATTATCAAAGCATTGCCATTATTTTATCACACTCATTTTCAACATTATCAAAGCAATTATATGATAACCTTTTTCTCATTATTTTTTTTCTTTCTTTTAAAATCTAGACTACTTAAATAAATATATTTTATAATCATTTAACTAATAGTAAAGATCCATATATTTTAGACAAAAGTTTCATGCCCCTCATCACCTCCTCCTTCTCCTAAGTGCAACGGCAAATTGAAACAAAGTAATGAAACGGATAAAATTGACTTGCATCAATTAAAAATTAATGACAATGGATAATAAAATTACAAATCAAATTATTTTAAAAAATGTTATTAATTTTTTTTTTTTTGGTAAATAAAATTTTACTAACCAAAGTGAAACATTACAAATAAAAAAAACACAAGTATTGTTAAACAAAGTCCCAAGCTTACTTGCTAACTCTATTAATCTTCAATCCTTTAATAATAGTACTATGGATATACATTTAACTTTATTAGTCTATTACTCAACTTCCTATGCTGAGCTCCTCTAAGCAATTTTTGTTCATTGTATATCCAGCAGTAGTTAAGTATTTATGAGCTTTAAAGGTTCTCTGAACTAGTCATGATGCTTGTTTAGCCTGTTTTCCCCATATGCCCATAATAGCTATGTGTCCACTCAACCCATAGTTTATCCTTCTTTTTGCATAAATTCCACAACAATTTACCAATAGCTGCATTATTCCAGGTGAACGCTGTTAAATTTGACAAGATTCAAAAATGGATTAATGAGAAGATATGGTAGTTAGGAGGATATTTCTTCGTTGGTAGAAAAGTCAAGATAACACCTTTTGTAGGTGAAATTTAGGTGAACCATAAATTGATTTCACAAGGTAAATCGTGACATTTTGATATATTGTGATGTCATGGATGACATCAATAAAAAGAATTCACTCCTATAAATAGGTAGTTCCTAATTCATTTGTAATACACCTCTAACTTGCCTTCTCATCTCCTAAGGCATTTGTTATTCCTTCTCTCTTATAGTATTTCGCTTGTAATCTTTTAGAGTGAAATAAATATTAGTTGGTTGTGTTCGAAAACTAGCAAAAGAAAATAAAAGTTTGATGAACCTCGTGAACTCTTGGCGTTCTTTTTATTGTTGTCTCATTTACTATTTATTAGCTACATTTAGATATAGCAGTTGTGATTCCATCACTCTCTATATATTCAACTTCCGCAACAAACACATCAAGAAACTACATACCTCCACTTACTTTAAGCCAACATAATCTTTCCCAAGCCATAAGTTCTTATTTGGAAGCCTCAACATTCCCTGTCCATAGAAACTTCCTGTAAATATTCTCAATGGCCTCAATAATCTTCTTAGGTAGTGCAAAGACTTTGCCCAAAAAGTTTGGATAGAAAACAAAACAGTCTTAAAACATTGGGCTTTTCCAGCTGTATTGAATACATTCCATTGTTTTAGTCAACTTTAGTTATTCATTTGGTACAAGCAATTGTTAAAAAGGAATAGTAATTAGAGTTGAAAATAAAAGATTTGGTAGTTGACAAATTGGTAAGATTTGCAACCATTCTTGACTTTGCTATGTTACAGATGTCACTAGTGACATAGGCATGATTTTGTCCTTCTATAATAGATATTCTTGCTCATTTGTAGAACACACCCATTAGAGAGAAAACCATTTTGAGAGCAAAGTGAGGTATTCCCATAGACTATACAAGAAAATAGTATGTGAAGAAAAATAGAGTGTGAACGATATTTTAGTAAAACGGAAACCAAAAGAGTGTTGTTCCTTTTGAGTGTGTAGTAGTCATTTTGAGTATTGTATTCGTGACTACACAGTGTAAAATTTCTTACTATAGTAATATCAGTTGCTCCTCTTGGCTCGTGCTTTTTTCCCTTATTCAGAAAGATTTCCACGTAAAATTCTTGGTATCGTTATTTTCCCATTTTATTTTCATCATTTTTACCATATATACTTTTGTGCTTGTCCGCATTTTCCCAACACCAGCATAAGAGAGGAACTTTGTGGTTCAAGATGTAATTCTACTCAGCATTCTATCAATAAGAGGCTTACATTGTACTACACACATTCTTTTGGTACTCAATGTCACCCCTAAGTACCTGAATGATAATTCTCCTTTCACAAATTGCAACTCCCTGTAAGATTTGATCTTGGACCATTTGCTTTACTCTTCCAAAATAGACATTGCTTTTGTCCACATATGCCACCAGCCCTGATGCATTAGAAAACTCCATAAAATATTTATATATTTGTATAAATATTAATTATTTTCACATAATATTAATATTTAAATAAAAACAAAAAGGATACTATAATGTAAAATTGAATTCTAAATTAATTATATAAAATTGTTTAGAATTTCTACTTGACTTTAAAAAAAAATAAGGACTCTTTTATCACTCATCTCCATTGTCATTGTTTACCACATTCATATTCAATATCATTAAAGGAATTATAGGATAACTTTTTTTCTCATTATCTTTCTAATTTCTTTTAAAATTTATACTACTTAAATAAAAATATTTTATTACACCCTCTCCCTCTGTATCTATTTAGTTGTCCACTAAAAAAGACACACATATTAAGATAACAATAATTAACATAGTAAAGTTACAATTTTACCCTTATTAAGTATGGTTTCAAAAATGATGAATTAAAACTTAGAATTCTCAAGAAGTTTTAATGAGGGTATAATAGGAAAATTTTTTTGTCCTTTCTTGATTTGTCAAATGGACAAGTAAATAGGGACATCTAAAAGAGAAAATATGGACAAGTAAATAGGGACAGAGAGAGTATTATTTAATTAATAGTAATAAAGATCCATATATTTTAGACAAAAGTTGCATGCCCCTCATCACCTCCTCCTCCTCGTAAGTGCAACGGCAAGTTCAAACAAAGTAATGAAAAAGGAAAATTTTACTCGTATCAGATGTCTATATCAAGGTAAATATGCATGTTATGTGTTTAAATATTTATAGTTCATTTTATTTCATTAAATCACATAATAATGAAAATTACATTCACTTAATATAAACACTCGACACGAATAAATTTTTTCCTAATGAAACTATTTAACCATCATTTATGTGATCTTTACTTAATTTTTGTCATTTGCTTGATATGACTCTTATGATTGATTGGACTGGAAAAGAAATAAAAATAAGTATAAATTATAGGAACCACATAGTGTGAGATATAAATTACATCTTATCTCTATTAATTTTCATTTTACAGAAATCCCTTAAAATAAGAGGGATCTGGATACATAAGTGGTGGCCAGATACATAATTTGATTTGAAAAAATAACATAATTTTTTTTTATTAATTGCAATCCCATAAATCACGTCTGACATGTTGTAAATAATCCATCTAATACCTAACAGGTTCACAAATTTGAAATTTCACATTCAGAACTTCTCCATCGAGGAACCATTACTACCGAAAAAGTTCTAAATTCAAATAACTCGAAAAAATCATTGTAGAAGATGAATATGTCGATTTTATTGAGGTTGGATGAGCAAGGTGATTTATGAAGGTTGTTGGACAATCTGTTTCACTTATGAATCTGAAGCGGCAAGATTATAGTAGTCCTTGAGTTGAGAGGACTCAAAACTTAGCGAAGATGGTGAAAGATGCGACGTTCCTTGCTATCTCTGTAGGAGCCTTCACTTTATAGCAAACCATGGACAAAATCCATGTCTAGATCGCTCTTCATCAAGATGAGATTGAGAAGCAAGATAATCGAGAAGGAAGCAGATATCAGAAGAATGAGAGTAGACCTAATTAGAGAAAACAAAGAGTGGAAGTCTCTTGCCTAAGCTGCCAAGAATTGTAAACCTAGTTGCATTCAATACAACAATTTGTTTTTGTTGTCTTTTTGAATGTTTTTGGAATTCTGCTTGTATTTCTAATTTTCATAAAAACTATGTAATGATGGTGATCAATGTACATGTGAAAGTTTGAATTTGTCTCAATACTCTTAAGATGGTACCACCTAATATGGTTTAGATACATTATTTAATTTATCACGATCTAGTTTAAAATGTATCTGATACAATAAGGTTGCGAAAAATACGTAATTGTGGTAGATTTCAACTAGATGAGATACATTGTGGACAAGAAGAATATATTACTCATGCTACATTACTTTTACTAAACTATTTAATACATTACTAAGTAGTGTAATCCTGTTCGATACATTGGAGAAGTAAAGATTGCCCATAAAATATTCTATTTTAGATCGATACATTACTGTGTGATAGTTATTTTAACTTTTGTCAAATCAAACTTCACTTACTGTTTCTTAAATTCTTTTGTAAAAAATAAATTTTCAAAAAAATAAATCAAAAAAGGATGAAAATATTCACTTTCTTTTTACACTGAAACAAAAAAAAACATTAGTATCAATTGAAGGCGTTGTTTATAATATATAGAAACCAATAGCTAAATTTTAAAATAATATTAAATTCTCTATATCATAAAATTAGCAATTTATATTTTTATTATAATATATAGTTTATTTAAAGAATTGACAACTCCCAATTCACATAAAAATAGATGTGTTAACTATCATATGTAATCTAGTCTCATCATTGTTTTTTCAAACAAGATGTTTCTAAGCAATTATGTCTTGGTTATTTGTTCCTTCACATTTCTTTGTATTCGTTTTAGAGTCTTAATCAAATTTTAGTTTGAAGTATATAATTAATTTTACATGTGCAGATTATACAATAAATAAGATTGTTTTCTAACAACGAATGTGTTTCATATACCTATTGTTGGATTTGATACTTATAGAACATTACGATTTATAAATCAAGATTATTATTGGATAATATGTACATATACATCGCATTCTAAGTTGAATGGACTTAACAAATATTAAAGGATGCAGATACATAACACACAACTGATTTATTGTTCCCTATATAGCCTTTCAAATTTGAATTAGATTGATGATACATTAAAGAACTTAATACATGCAAATGATACGTTTTGCAGTGTTCATGTATCAACATCATTAATATTGAACATGATAAAATTAATCGAATATTCTACAACATTAGGGTTATATATCAACACCTTAAATATGAATATGATACATTGCATAAAACAAAAAAATTAATGTGACATGATGTATCAGATCAATGATGACACGGACAAAGGGTAATTTAAGAATCAAAATAAATGAGATGAGAGAGAATAAATCTGAAAAATTAAAAAATGAAGGAAGTAAAGATTGAGGAGTGAAAATAGGAACATATTGAGTGAATGAAAATATGAAGAGATTGAGGGAGTGAAATAAGGAGTAAAAATAGATGACAAACGTCTAAAACTTTATTATGTGTCCGGAGAATGAGGTTTGAAAGAAAAAATAGGGATTTTGGAATATTTTAAAATGATAGAGAATAATAGAATCATGATAAATAAAATGTGTATTAAGTAATTTATCATAAAGAAATTATGCATGTTCTGATTGAAAAAGATATAAAAATATATTACTAGGTTCGTAGTTAAGTTTAAAATGGAAAAAATTATGTGAAATGACAAATATAGGTATATTAATGTAATATAACTAATGTTATTTTAATTTGTGACTATAGTTTTTGCGAAATTCTGTTATTCGTTTCCTAATTGTATTAGTTTAGAATTTGTATACATTGATCCTTGATTGTTAAAATTAAAATTTATATAATTCGGTTTCTGATCGTACAAATCCAGAATTTCTATATGTTTACCCTAACTATTTGTATATGATTTATGGAAAAAATCATAATAAATTACTTTGTTTTAATATTGGCAAGAGAAATATATAAACTGGTTCTGAAAATTCATAAATATATAAATAAATTTGTATATACTTACTTTATTTATTTATTCGCAAGCGAAATATATGCATGCGGGATATACAAACCACAACCTCCATTTGAATATATCTACCATGTTTATATATTTTCATACGAAATGTACAAGATACAATCTTCATAATAAATAAAATTATAGCTATAGAATACAATTACCAAATTATAGATATAGAACAATATTATATGATTATCTTGACTATTTGTGAAACTTCAATTTTTTATTTATTGGTCATTACCTAAATAGGACTCCCAAAAGTGGCTATACGTGACACTTTTCAAAAATACTACTAGCCCACTGGCCATTAGCATTTGAACACTGCCGCAGGGAGGCATTGGCGACTGCTAGACTAGTAGTACGACGCAGCAGCGACCATGGAGCAAAGCCGCTGTAGCCTCCAGAGAGGGCAGTACCTTGGCGAAATCTCTGCCCTCTGCTTTCTACACCTTCCGCCGGACTTCTCTTCACTTCCTTTTCTACTAGCTGGTTCGTTCTATTTACTTCCCGCACTTGGTTTTTATTTCCTTATTCTGAAATCAAAGACATGTGCTTTTGTAATTGCCATTGCAAAATGCAGAAATTTGTTATTCTTTTGATACTATCTTTCTACTGAATTGGTTGTAAGTATACGATTAATGTCTGCACAGGAACTGGTTCGCAAATTCTCGTTTATGATTTGATGGTTGGGAAATTGATAAAATCATTTGATGTATTCGATGGAATTCGTGTGCATGGAGTTTCATTGGAGGCATTTAATGAACACTTATCAGATACACATATTACTTTTAAGATTGCAGTCTATGGTGAGAGGAGAGTTAAACTTTTCAGCTTGCAAATTCAAAGGGTTTCTAATTCTCAAACTGAGCAACAAACAAGTTTTGAGCTAACGTTAAGTCTTGTGGTCTTGCTGCCTAAGTTTACCCACTGGGTTTTGGATGTTAGCTTTTTGAAGGTAACTTTTTCCTTAATTATGAAATAGGTGCCTCCTGTGATGTTTTCTTAATTTTTTTGTGAGATTTATGCTTATCATGATACTTAACATGTGGTGGTAGTGGGATGCTTCTTCAAACAATGGTAGTAATTGTCTTGCTATAGGATGCAGTGACAATTCTGTACATATCTGGGATATGTTGAGGTGTTCTCTGCTTTCCACAGTAAGATGCTCAGGTTTGTTTGTTAATTCGTCTTTCCAGTTTCAATTTTTGTTTATTTCTTGAGCACTAAATGGTTGTTGCAGATAAAGCAATGTATATCAGAGATAGTGCTAGCTTTTCTATTGTTAATTAGGAGACTTAATTCATCCTTAGATGCCAGGCTTCATGCTTTTAACTTCTCCTCTTCATCTCATTTTTAGAGAAGTGTTTGTTGTACTCCATGAGGATTTGGGGCGACGATGTTGGATCTCTCCGCGTGGCATCTGGTACAATCTTAAATGAGGTACTAGTATTTAGTTATATCTTTTCCCCACTCTCTATCTTCTCATATTGCCCTTGTTCCAGTATTTTGTCCAAACATAGGATTATCTTGATACACTGCATATATGTTCATTTGTGTCAAAGAAATTTTTCCATCACCTTTTGATAATTTTTAACCCTAATTCTATCTATAAATAAATTAAAAAATATAATCAAAATAGTGTCAGATGCTAAAGTAGTTGGGATGGGCAAGATGAATTATTTGTCCAATTAGGCCTAATTTGTTCCAACTTCAAATTATTTGTCTTTAAAGGCGAGTAAGGGATTCTCTAAAACTAGATTTTCTCTAAATCAAACTTATCCCACACAAACATACAAGAATAAAAGAACTCTCAACAAATACCCGACATAATGTTATCATAACAGCTACAACAAATTCTTTACTAGTTGACGTCTTTATGTATATCCTTTACTTCTATTGTATTATGTCCATATACATACATACATATATATATATATATATATGTATGTATATGTATATGTGTGTATATGTATATGTGTGTATATATATATTTTCAAATATGAAAATTTAGGAGATAATAGGTTTTTCGAGATAATTCCCCACAAGTGATTTGATGTTTACCTACTTGCTCCTAATATTTCCTTCTGCAAACCTGGAGACTGATTGAAACTCAGTAGAGACAAACAACATTCCTTGATGTTTTTTTTTCCAATTTTCCTAGCGTTACTGGACAAAAAGTTACTCGTTATCCATGTTGGTGGGGGGTTGCAAGTACTTGGTAGTATAGTCAAGGTTCATGCAAGCTTGCCTGGACACTGCCGTTATTCAAAAAATTGAAAAAGTGATTTGAGGTTAATCTCATCTCCTTTTGTCACTCATCTGACAATTGCACCTACAGACCAATGCATATGAAGGCCTTACATGGGATATTTCTAAGTAATTTCAGGCGACCAGTTCTCATTTAGTCCTTATGCATGCTATTGCTGATTTTATCACCTACAATAATCTTAATATCATACTTATGGGTCGATCAGTGCATATAGAAATTTACTTAGAGATGGCCATAGCACTATTTGCACCCTCAATTTGTTGTGATCATTTGCTAATTTTGACCAATCTTGTATGACCATGCTTCCATCTTTACATTTTTAATCCCATGACATTCATCTCGTGGATATATTGGGCCTTACCAATCAAACATTCTCTCATATATAATATAACATCGTTGATCTCACATCTATACTATGAAATTGCATTTACTTTCTTAGGTATCATTTTATGCCATATCACTGCCATAACCCTCCTCTAATTCAACAATTTTGTTTTAATTCTGTTTAGCACATTTTCATATCTCATGCCATCCGCCTAGAAGAAAAGCCTTGATATTTGAATTGTTTGCATTTAGGCACCACAGTTCTGTAATATTTCATTTGTCTTGTCTCCACTTGTTCACTTCACTTGAATGTATATTTTTTGTCTACATGTTATTGTCCTAAAATCTTTTCTTAGTACATTTCCACGATTCCAGTTTTTTGACTTATTCCCTCATTCATAAGACACACGGTTAAAATTGTTTTGGTCTCAGAAAAGTTGAACACACTGGTTAGATTTTTTAAATGATCGACAAATCAGTCTTGGGCTAACTTTAGGACCAACTGCTACCCTTTGAGACTCGGTGATAATGGGTCGTCCCTCTACTCTTCTCCACTTAAAAACAACGCTTAGTTTGCTGGTGCAGGCTCGAGCCTGTGATTCAAGTCACAAGTCCCTCAACCTTTGCCTCTTGAACAAAGCCGTGGGGGCCGCACTCTAGAAGTTTCTGTTGCACTTCTTAGACTATTTGGCTGAAAAACTTTCCTTTTGGATATTTTTGCACACTATAAACAGATTTTATGATTCTTTTCTACAGTTTTGGCTTGAACTTGGTTTAATTACTGTAGATATGCTCTATTTTAACTTCTGGTTCTGTGAAAAAATAATCATTCAGCCCTCCTTTTCGTACAGCACATACAAAGAGACCATTTCTTGTATGAGTCTCTTTTGATTACAGTTTCCATCAGAACAATTTTTTTTTATAACCGTGGTCTCCAAAACAACTTTTGCACAACTTGACCAATTCCACGGGATTTTTGCCACCTCCCATTAACATGTGGTACCAGGTAATTCTATCCACCAAGGTTAGGACAGATACTGTGATTTGTGATTTGAACCCAAGACCTCATGATTCTCAACCCACATCATTGACCACTAGGCCACACCCTTGGGTGCTCTATTAGGACAAAATGATCACCTAATCATTTTGTAAATTGGCTCTGTTTAATGTGGTAACATCTTTTTTTGTGCTCATTGATATCTGCATGTCTTCCAACAGGCACTTATTTTTCTTGATCTTGGTTTGGTAGGTTCTTGTTTGGAAAGTGGGTCGTAAAGCTGGTCCTGATGTTATTGGAAATCCTAATTTGCTTTTGACCACTTACGAGGGTCTCCAGCTTCCTTATCAGCAATATGAAGCCATAAATATATGTAAACTAATTGGACATGAAGGTTCAATTTTCCGCCTTGCATGGTCAGCTGATGGATTTAAACTAGTATCTGTATCTGATGATCGCAGGTTCATATTTTTGTTATTGATACCTATGTTTATATTGAGCCATAGAAGCATTTAGTCAGCGATTTAGGTGGTTTATTCTTCTTTTTTGTTAGTGCAGTGCTCGTATATGGACGCTTGGTGCTGATGGTCCCAACCACGTGGTTGACGACTCAGTTTTATTTGGTCACAGTGCTAGAATTTGGGACTGCTGTATATTCGACTCTGTAAGTTCCATGTTCATTAAAGTACTTTGTAATTCACTCACAGTCTCACACATCATAGGGGAATATGCTTGCAGTAGCAGATGTTCAAAGTAACTTTGCAACCTTATAACAAAAGCTGTATAAAATATCCTAAAATCATTGTTATGGCTGGGGTTGACAAGACTCAGGAGAATATAGCTAGTCGGCTCAAAAACTTGTCCAGTGTCCCAGTTCCTTTAGAACTGATGGACTTCTCTTCTCAAAATGGGGAATTTATGATGTGGATAGATGGATAAGCTTGTAAAAAGAGAAGAGGAGAAGATTGCTTGTGCTTTGATTAAACTTATCTCTAAAATGAAATCACTTTTTATTTAGCTTGACAAGTCCACAATGCTGTGATTGTCTAGAGCTGCTGCATTTTCTGATCTCACAAGAATATCTGTATGAATACAAATACTTCTATATTTCCAATATTCGAAATTATTGTAATACTTGGGTAATAATCTAACAAGCATGAAATAAACCAAAAGCGTACCTGTAATCACATGTAAAGCCCTGTCATTGCAAGCCAAAATCTTCTATTTTCACATCAATATTGAAGACAATGTAACTCATAGGGTATTTTAGGAAGTCGAGAGTGCAACCACGTATTTTGTTTTAATGCTAGAAGCAGTTCTGGGATATTCATGAGGTGGATCTTTTATGTTTTGATGATTCTATGTGGTAACTTTTTTTTGGTAGAACTGTAACTTGTGATAGTTCATTAAGATTTTGTGCATTCTTTCCTTCCAATGTGGGACATGCGAGGATTGCTTCTAAGTATTTGGCTTTGTCTGTCTATATGTGGGACTCTGCTTAGTTAATTATAACTGCTGGCGAGGATTGCACATGTCGTGTATGGGGAATGGATGGCACACAACTTACAAGAATCAAAGAGCATGTGTAAGTGTAAGCAAAGGTTCAGAATGGAAGTGACTTTTAATTACGTTATAGTACCAATTAAATTATTATTTCTCATTTTTTATTTCATTAAAGTGACTTTATGTTCTATTGTGTTAATGATTTTCTTGCACTGTACCACTTATAATACACTGGTTTCATAGGAGGTCTCCAGCATATCCTTAATGCTGATGAATACAACATTATTTTTGTCAAAAAAAAATTAAAAATATAATACACTGGTTTTATGATATAATTACTATTATCATGTTTTATTGTTACAGGGGGAGAGGGATCTGGCGCTGTCTGTATGATCCTGATGCTGCACTCCTTGTGACTGCGGGGTTTGATTCTTCAATAAAAGTACACCGGCTGCAAGCATCATTTTCTAATGGATCAGCAGGAGGTATTGTGGAAGTACAAGACTCAACTGTCAAAAAGGAGGAATTTGCTCTTTATATTCCAAATTTTAGAGAGCATGTTGGCCTCATGAACAGGTATATAGCAACTAGAAACTGAAATGTATCTTGTTTATCCCTAGAGTTGTGTACCTTGTGTGGGAGGGGCAAAAGTTAAGGATTATGTTAAATTACTAAACCTTGAGTTTGTAAAGTTCAAATCCGATTAGAGACCAAAAGTTAGGCGATTTCTTCCAATCTCCTTAAAACATGGTGGGAAGGGTATCTGATTCTTGTTCTGGTGGAAGGAGGCAAGTATCCAGTGAAATAGTCGAGGTGCATGCATGTTGATCGGAAACCATTGTTATAAAAAAAGCTTTTGGCCTGATGTATTATATTTTTTTCAGGGGTACTTATTAAAAAGCAAGTTGTATTTTCAATTTTCAGGAAATTTCCCTATATATCTCATGCAAGGCATCCTATCTTAGTTCTGGATAACTTACTTGTTCACACTTATGAATGTGGTGCTTATTCACTGATTTAGGTTTATCAAATTTCATGCAGCAAAAGCGAATATGTAAGATGCTTGCATTTTTCTAGGGAAGATTCTCTTTATGTTGCCACAAACAATGGATATGTGTACCATGCTAAACTATATGATGCCAAGGAGGTGAAATGGACTGAACTTCTTCATATTGGGGAAGAAGGACCAATAGTTTGCATGGACTTGTTGTCACACTGTTCTAATGTTACTAAAGATATTGAAAATTGGGTTGCTGTTGGCAATGGTAAAGGCACTATGATGATCGCCAAAGTTGTTGGTGATGTCTTGAATCCTAGAGTTGAACTCACTTCTACATGGTCAGCTGAACCAGAGAGGCAACTACTTGGAACTTATTGGTGCAAATCTTTGGGACCAATGTAAGTTATGATGATGCCAGAAGTGATAATGATTTGAGGAATGTTCATAATATTTAAATAGAAAATTGATGAACATTTTATAACTCTATGTTGCCTACTGCATGTTTACTTTTGGCATATAAGCTTGTTCCTTCAAGTACCATTATTATGCTATTGTCATGGACTCACACACACGCACCTACAAACACATTTTAAAAATAAAATCTGCATCTATTGGTTGAATAAATCAGGGATAATTTATCAGTTACGTATCTGATATGGTGAAAGCCATATACTCTGATGACCTTATCCTGTAGGTTCCTCTTCACTTCTGATCCTAGAGGCATATTGAAATTATGGAGGCTGTTCAACCCTTTGCCCTCTGTTTCGGACGATGTCATGAGAAGATGTTGTGTATCCCTAATAGCGGAATTCCGCTCTTGCTTTGGGATGCGAATAATGTGCTTGGATGCATCAGTAGAGAATGAGGTCAATACACTTTATAGTTTATGTATTATGAAATTTAGCCATTTGTTCCTTCTCTCTTTCTCTCTCTATGACTTCAAATTTGTTTTTTTTTCTCTACGGCTTCAGACTTCATTTTCTTCTCTATAACTTCTAACGTTTTTGGGGTATTACTCCCTGTTTCGCGAATGCCTATCTTACTTCCCTTGTGGATTTTTCCAAAATATTGTTCATTTTCCTTAAATGAAATATGAAAAGCTTTAATGCATTTTAAATACCAGCAGAAGTCTTACGGGACTTCTTCTATTCTTAATACAAAATTTTCCTTTATTCTATATTCTATGTCATGAAGGTCAATGTTTGACCCACAGGTTTCTCAATAAATATTAAAAAGAATCATGTCATGAAGGTCAATGTTTGACCCACAGGTTTCTCAATAAATATTAAAAAGAATCATATTATCAACTCTTAGTATTCCTGCAAAGTAAAAAAATGACTAGCAAATTGGGACAGAGTAAGCTAGGAACTGTGCATATGGCTTCTTTACTGCGTTCCACATGTCTTCAACAATAAATTTGTATTCATAAAGTAGTATATATATACTGAACAAGGTATATCGTCCCAAATAATTCTTAAATTACTCTGCTATGTGATTCTTAAGATGAAGTTCCTCCATACATATTGAGTCCCAGAGGTTCCCATATGTTTGTACATAAGAGAGAGTTGCTTCCAATTTGTTATATCTCCTTTTCTAGCTTTGCAAGACAATAATATATCTCGAATTTGTCTGTTTCAAGTTTGAACAACGGATCACTATGAAATATCTATTACTCAAGTAAGTTTCAAAATTCTTAATCTATTTCCTTTTTGTAGGTTCTAGTGTGTGGTGACATTCGTGGTAATCTTTTGTTATTTCCATTGCAAAGAGACATTCTATGTAGCATGTCTACAGCTTCAGAAATAAATATAACTCCCCTCAACAACTTCAGAGGAGCTCATGGAATATCAACTGTGTGCAGCATCTCCATTGCTAGTTTTAGTCCTACACAACTTGAAATTCATTCGGTAAGACCTGAATGAATGCTTATTCAGTTTTACTAGTTATGACATTAATCAAATTGATGCTTGGGTTTGAGGTGATCTATTTTTTCTCTCTTTCTGATTTGTTGAGTTAAGGATCTGTGATATTTCATTTTCAGGCCATTTTTGCTGATTTATATGATAAAGCTTTCAAAAACTAAATCAGAACTTAGTTAAAGACTTGAAGTAATGACAAAAATCTGTACCAAAGAAAAAATATGCAAAAGGTTGACCTTTATTAACCTCAAAAGATATCTTTCAGTCGTTACTTTTAAGTGTTACAGAGCGAATTCCTGCGTTATAACATTGTCCAGAAGTACACAGTACACTTGAAAGTCTCTAATTACATATCAGAGAGTATGTTCCCCTGATTAATTTTTTATATGTTAGATTAAGAGATTGAAAAGTTAGCATTAAGTGAGCTTTCTCCTTGTGCTTCTTCAAAGACTCTTCACACTGCATTTCTAGTAAATTCTAATCTTCTCCTATTCCATGCAAAGATAGATCAGAGAAAAGGTCATATAAGAAATAATACTATAGAGAAGTATAAACTATTGTTCTCGTGGCTTTTATCTAGTGATAAGAGCAATGTGTGGAGAAGGGCCGCTGGGCTGGGGAAGGACAATCATGTATAGAGTTCAGAACTGTGAGCCACTGGCCTCATGGATTTCTTTGTTGTCAAGAAAAAAAACGCATAAATGATCTTTTCAGACAGATTCTACAATATGCAGATGCATTGCATTTTACTGCTAAAAAATAAGAACAATAATTTGATTAGTCCCTTGATCTTCAAAACAGTATAATAATTCCTGATTTAAAAAATTCATGATAATGGAATAGTCAAAGTGTGACTAATTATTGAACTGAACTGCCAAAATGTCTAGGAAAAATACCAATAAGGTGTCCATAGAGTAACAAAGGCTTTAAGAAGACACCTAACAATAAAAACCATAATATTTTTCAAAATTTTATTGCATATTTAGAAGAAAAATATTTTTTATTGCATCTATGTACCTTTTGTTCTTTATAATAGTTGAACGTGGAAAGCCAAAGCCAAAATGTAGGCATTAATATATGATTTAAATTAACATTTAATTCTTGTTTTGTGATATTTTTATTCAGAGTACATTCAAAGAAGAGATACTGGCTAGAAATGAAGAGAAAATCAGAAGTTGAAAATTAATCTGTATTTGGTGTCCATATCATTAACCCTAATAAATAATGAAATAAATAGAGAGGAATTGAAAGAAGAAGAAAACAAAAAACATGCTGATAGTTTCCCAAGAAATTTAAGAGTTTTCCATGTCTAATGAAGTTTTAAATGGCAACTTTTCACATGCGCTGAGAAGTATTGTTGAATTCAATTTTTATGGAATCAAAACATTTAGGAGTGGAGAAGCCTAAGTTTAATTTAAAGATAATAAACAAATAAATGTTTAAAATAAATTTTACAAGTTGTACCAGATGCGTTTTCCATCGGAGTTTAAGTATCCCTTAGAAACTTATTAACGTAGTGGTGCGCAAAAATGATGAAAAGAACATATCAATTTATTCCCTTTCTCCAATAAAAGGGAGGAAAAAGAAAAATAATCACGTTATTCCTTGTGATTAATTACTTTATGATCTTTTTGTCCCTCATAAATGTTCAGAATTGCCATCATAGAAGTCTATATTAGATCATAAAAATCTACTTCAACATATCTATGTGGAGAACAGGACACAATCTGTTTCTTGTGATATTTCTGTAGTATTATAATTCAATATTTGTCTAGGACTTATCTTTGTCTACCAAAAGAGGAGGAAAAAAGAAAGAAGACTTTTTTTTTTCAGTTTCTAGTATGTAAGAGAACATGCATTCAAATTCTTACATATAAATATGCCATTAATAGGAATTTCTTGGATTCATGGCCTGAAAGTACTTAAGGCAAGAACATGTGGTTGTGTTGTCCAGTGCATTAACTTTTTCTTTTGTTCTCTATTTTCTTTAGACCGGAGGAGATGGGTGCATATGCTACTTTGAACATGATAGAAGTCATCATAACTTGGAATTCATTGGAATCAAGCAAGTGAAAGAGCTAAGTACAATACGATCTGTCTTCACTAATGCTGACCAACAAGATGATTTACCTAGTGGCAGCTGTGCGATAGGATTTTCTTCATCAGACTTTATCATATGGAATTTAATTTCTGAGACAAAGGTGTTGTCTCTCTTTCCTACTCTGTCAATATTTTGCTCCTTTTCTTCCTCTCTTCCTCATCATGAAGATCTACATATGCTGGAATAGGTTTTGCAAGTAACTTGTGGTGGATGGAGGCGCCCTCATTCTTATTTTCTAGGTGATGTACCAGAGATGAAAAATTGCCTTGCATATGTCAAGGTATAATCTTTTCCAAATTTATCGGTTTCCTGTTCCACGATGGATTTTTAAAGTATATGAAGTGATCATACTGGCAAAAGCAGGTTTAATCCAGAATGCTTAGGGAAGTAAAAATGCACGACTTGTATAAGTAGTTATAGCTGTCCTCAAAATAATAACTCTTCTAATCACTGGATTGATATCCTGACCACTCTATAGCTCTTTTTGTTTGCAGGATGGAGTCATTTATGTTCATAGACACTGGGTGACCACTAATGAGAGGGTGATGTATCCCAAAAATTTTCATCTGCAATTCCATGGCAGGGAGATACATACCATATGTTTTATCTCTCGAGATTCATTGTGCAGTCTGAATGAAAAGCAGGACACTTTTTCTGAGATGATTTGGGTTGCAACAGGTTGTGAAGATGGAACTGTGAGATTGACAAGGTATGATGCCATACATCTATTTCATCCCGGGCAACAATTTTTAATTTTTTTTTTAAAAACTATTTCCTTACCTAGTACCTATCTGGGCTTCCTTCTATTGATCTTGATATCTGCACATTTCTTTGCTTTTGACTTTTAGAAGTTCTATGGCAAATGAGTTATTTTGCTGATGTCTCAGGTATGCTTCAGAAACTGAAAATTGGTCAACTTCCAAGCTGCTTGGTGAACATGTTGGTGGATCAGCTGTAAGATCTATATTCTTTGTCTCAAGGCTACATAGAATGGTGCTGGATGCAAGTGACGTGCATGAGAGTGTTAACAGTGAAAAATGGTTCTTAGAGGACCCAGAGGATTGTTCTTTACTAATATCAGTAGGTGCAAAAAGGGTAGTAACTGCTTGGAAACAAAAAAATAAGATGAGAATAAGGGAAGAAGGAACCCTTGGCACGGAGTGCAATATTAAAAATGATTTACATTTTCACGGTTCATCATTATCTGCATCTTTCCAGTGGCTTTCTACTGATATGCCAACCAGAGAAAGAAATAATGGAAAACAACAAATCAAAAAAGTTAGAGAAACAGTCGAAAACGGCGGATCATTTTCCTCAGAAGACAAGAGAAGCTATTCAGAATCATGCCTTCCAGATATATTTGAAAATGATTGGAGATATCTCGCAGTTACTGCTTTTCTTGTTCAGGTTGCAGGCATCAGGTCAGTAAATCAACAGTGACTATCATTTCTGTAAAATTAGGTGAATATGATCAAATTGCCTCATGTTTATATCATCTACAGGTGTTCAGTCTGTTTCGTAGTTGTTGCATGTTCAGACGCCACAGTTACACTACGAGCTCTTTTATTACCCTATCGACTCTGGTATTTACATGCATTATCTCATCATGTCCTAATAACAATGCCTTGTATTCTCGTTATGCAGAGAACATGCTTGTTCTCTTCTTTCTGACCTGGTTGCTTGTTTTCCATTAACTATTTCAGGTTTGATGTTGCTTTCTTGACTCCTTTGTCATCACCGGTGCTTGCTTTGCGACATATAGTTGTTCCTACATGTCCCCCAGTTCAAGGTTGTTTTATTACTTAGGTTTAGTTGATTATCAACTCTTTTCAAATTTTGTCTCTGTATGATCTATAGGTTATGATTGCTTTTTAAGCATAGTAATGTTCCCAAAGGCATTTCAACAACGATCGTAGTCACATTCAAATTCTCCATTGATTAATTCAAACTAGGAAGTTAAATGAAACTTAAAAGCTGCTTATATAATCAAAGCTAGACTTGAGCACAATGGCTTCACTAGCCTTCTCGATCTTCTTCTCAGTGTCTTTTTTTATTATTTATGAAGTGGTATTAATAGAGGCATCAAGAAGATGCAAAAATTACAAGATGTGGCATTGTAGCTTAATTCACTGGCTGACTGTACAAACTATATAAGCTAGAACCAGTGAGCTAATAAAGTCCTGAAATTGCTCCGCATTAGAAGTAGGTACAGACTGGACCAACTAAACAGATTGACAAAGCACCTTGCCTTCAGAATACCTAATGAAGTTGACTTCCCATCAAAACATCTCCTATTCCTTTCTACAAGATACACCAAAATATATGATCAGGGATCGTGATCCAGATCATCTTGATGGCTTTGTCAATTCCCATAGAATCCAACTCTCATAAGCATCGTTAATTGAGAGGGGTGTGGTTCATTTATGACAAAATAGAAAAAAATATGTTCCAAATTTTAGATGAGCTTGGCCTTCACCACCACAGGCTGGGAGAGTGGCAAACACCCTTGCTCATGATCTATTGAAGTAACTGAATTGGCTACACTGATTAAGTAAGCGCTGTCCTCACTTCCAGCTGCCTTTTCCTTCACCTTTTGATGGATGAGAGCTTAGGGTTGTCTATATCTTTGTTTTGGATAGCTTGTAGAAGCACTGTATACCTACCTTTCTGAATTAACCCGAATGCACTCGTCAAAGGGGATGCTTTTATGGTTTCCCTCCCTTTAATTCTATGTGAAGGTGACATTACCATTCTCAAAAAAAAAAAAAAAAAAAATCTATGTGAAGGTGTTTGACTAAGCAAGTTCAAGAAAGAAAGTTCTTAAACATGCCGAGACATTTTAGTGGTGATAAAATCATGTCATTAAGTGTAACTCAAAGTTAAATTGTTGCGAGGTATAGTAAATTGTCATTTTCGAACAGACTAGAAAGATGTGTCTCATGAAATGGCACAGAGGGAGTAAGGTATAAGATGGGCTGATATTGTTGATCTAGCTACTTTCATATCATGCTTCACAAACTATCATACCTTCTTAACTTTTATTTGTTTATTTTTGTCTTTGTGATGTGTTATTTTAGTTTATCTTCAAACCTTTAACTCTTAGATCAGCGCGCTTTTCCTCTATATTTATCTTTGACTCATCACACACTGAAGATCTGAGGGAGGTAATGAAGCAACTTATATGTAGTACCAGCGAGAAAAGTTTTTTTTTTTTCTTTTTGGGTGGGGTGGGGGTGGTTTCTGGTACTTTGTGAGTGGGGTTCATCATATATGCATTTGGTCATGGTGGACAAGATAATAGAGCTAAAAAAGATAAGAGAAATAAGGTGTATCACATAATTAAGATGGGAGTAAAGACATGTACGTGGATCCACATGTGAGACCTAGGCACATGCCATGGGTACCAAGTAAGAAAGAGAGACACCCTCTGTATGAAATGGCTATTTAGAGGACATGCTTAAGTTTTGTGGCATTTTCTGCTTGAGCACTAGATATAGTGATGAACTTTTTTACCTTTTCATGAAATAACATAGAGAGAGATGCGAGCAGACAAGCTAGTAGGTAGGGCCACAGAGGTTTTAAGACACCAGGAAAAGCAATTTTAACTTCCTTTAGAGCGATCATGACCACAGCTTCTGCAGAAACATGAAAACATATTACACTGTGCATTTTAATACCGATACAGGTTATATTCTCGATATGTTCTACCAAAAGGAGAGGAGAGGAGAGGAAATTTCTCATCTAGAAATTCGAAAAATAAAAAACATTGGTGCTGTGTGATTTATGTCTGAGAAAAATATGCAATTCAATGTATTGAAATACAAAGATATTTTCCTGAAATACTAACGCGAATAAACTTATGAAAAAAAATGTGCTTGGAATTACACTTACAATATTAAATTAAACATTCTGGTAAAGCAAAAAAGCTGAACTGTTTTTTGTTTTTTCAATTCTGGTGTAGAGAACTATATAGATGATGCAGATCAATGGTAGATTTTTTTGACTCCTTGTAAAAAACAAGGTTCCCTGTAATTGTACATGTATTGGCTTTTGATTACAAGTACCAATTTGGTGCTGATGAGTGGAATACACTGTTATCCTTTATTAAAACGCTAAAAAAGCAAAAAAATCTTTCAATATGGAGTCTTCTCAAAGGAATTGAATTTACAAATTAGCAGCATGAGGAAATTTTGCAAGAGACCAGTAAGTTTTTATGTCAATTCTGTGTTCTTTAGACATAGTAGTATATTGACACTTCAAAGTTGTCAGCCTTCAGGGATTTTGATGAGACCTCTACTGGTATTTTCGGCACAACTGTAACTAATTTTACTTTATGTTGTCAAAAGGAACTGTTGGAATGGTTCTTTTCTTTATAGGAACAAATTACTTCTTCCTTTATGGGTGACAAAAAAAGCTTCTAGTTAGTATTTTCAGGTTGTGGTCTTTATGTTGCTACTTCCTCGTCCAATTAAAGTGTCTTACTTTCCTTTTTGGCCTGTCCCCAAACGGTGACTCTTTCATCCAGTTAATTTTTCAATTCCAATATTTTACCTGGCAAGTTTAAGACCACAACATTTAAAGTAGTAGTGTAGTACACACATCTTTAATTCAATGCCATAAGATTCAAAAGTCTTCTTTTATTTCTTAAACTCCGTATCCAGTCTAGCCGAGACACTTAAACTGGGACAGAGGGAGTACTACTTAAGGAGTTACAGGTCTTTACTTGGTACTACTTAAGGAGTTACAGATGTTTAATTGCATTAATATTCTTGTAGAGAACTCATACAGTTTTTGTTCCTTTTTGTGTGATTAGAGGTTGGTGAAAATTCCTCTGTTTCATATATCTTTCTTTTGTGCCATTAGTCTGATTGAAATCTTGATTTTGCAGGCACTATTCAGTTTGGAAGTCGGTATATTATTATTAGCGGATCTACTGATGGAAGTATTGCCTTTTGGGATCTTACTGATCATGTTGATAAATTTATGCAGCAATTATCAGCACTTCAGATCGGTAAAGGTCTAGACAGTCAGAAAAGGCCACGTACGGGTAGAGGAAGCCAAGGTGGACGACAATGGAGATTCTTGGGCAGTCAAGTTTCTAATAAAACAGCAAGTGATGAACAATTGTCAGAAGTTCCTTTCTCAAGGGAAAAGCCAGATAATGGTTTTTGTGCAACAACTGTCACAGGAACCGGCAAAAATGTGCAACATCATGCTTTGCAAGGGATTTCCCATTCGGTAGAAAACACACATGTATTTTCTCCAGATACCCCCACTAGGATTAAGGAAGTATTACAGAAAGCATGTCCCCTGCATGTCTTCAAAGATGTTCACCAATCAGGGGTTAACTGTCTTCATGTTTCAGACATAGATGGTCCTGAAGTTTCTGATCGGAGGTTTACATTTTATATTCTGAGTGGGGGTGATGACCAGTCACTTAACTGTCTAAGATTAGATTTCTCTCCGACATCAATGAGGCAGAGTTCTGAAAATTCGACTTTGCAGCAAAATAGCACCAGCACATCACAGAATATAGGTGGTGATGTTCATAATTATCAAGTGGGAATCATGATATTAAATTTATGTTGCATGATAAAATCACCTCAGCTCACAGCTCTGCCGTTAAAGGTATACGTTCAGATTTATTTTTTCATTAAATGTGCATACTTGTCTTTCATCTTCTTTTTGTTTTGGGTCGTGAATTTTCATTGAGTAATTTATCTGCACTAGAAAGTGCTAGCTGTTTATCTTGCACGGTCTAAGTTGCACGGACTCTTCACTTTTGATGCCACACCCATGTCAGATTATACACTACTTTTTAAGAATCCAGCATGTACCCACACTGACATTGTTGAAGAGTCCGAGCAACATAGTTCATGGTAGATAGGTGCTATCATCCTGAAAAAATTATATAACTATAGAAGAGGGATAGTGTAAACCCAGATTTGGCCTTTATCCTGAAGGTTCGCTAAAAGAATCATGTCCTTAATTCTTGCTTCAATGATTGGGTGTCCAACTTGTACACAAGCGCGAGTTTATTTTTCTATCATATCTTTCCATAGAGAGTCTGCACCCTATGTGTCAAATCTGATTTCACACATCTTGCTGCCTTCGGTGTCAAGTTTCTACCATCTGTTTCCTTTTGAGATTTCTGTGTCATGTTTTAAAAGTAAAACCATTCAAATGTGATCCAACAATTTGGCTTCATTCACCCATTTTGAATTAGTTAATGTTGTATGTATTTATTGAACTTTTAAAGAGAAATATATACTTTGTAAGCTTATTTGGCTCTATAGAGCCAATAGAAATCTATATTTATGCTTATACCTATTTAAATGAGTACTGACAAAATTATGTCAATATTTTTCTTAACAAATGAATACTCTTATAAGTATTTTCTGTGTTCTCCAAAGTCCTGTATTTCATTTTTACCAACATCAATTCTATGAACAAGAAAGCAGAGATAATGATTGTAAAAGAGATGTAATTGTGGAAAATACTTGAAGCTCTTTCTGGCCCTATCCAACCTTATGTACATTTTTACTTGCTGCTCCCTTAGGATTATTTGTTGTATCTATCCAAATGTTTGAGCTACTTTACTTCTTTTTTTTTTTTAATTATTTAATCAACCTCATTTTGAACTATTGTAATGCACAACTTATTCTTTCCGACCCATTGAAGGCCTACTTTTTGGCTTACTGAAATTCCACCAGCACTTTTCGCTCTCCCATCCATAAAAGAATTAAACCCAGGGTAAAGAGATCCTGCTAAAAAGAAAAATAGAGCAAAGAGGCTGTTGTACCGAGGCTCCTGATAACTATGGCTAAAGATGTAATTGGTGCTAGTAATGAAGACTTTGCACTCTGATTTCTAGCTGGTTATACATGATTTGACTTGAGATTGCAGAGAGCTAAAACTTATGAAGTTGGCGCTAGGCCTAATTTCTGGACATGGAGATGGTTAGTGATAGATTGCAGAGAGCTAAAACTTTCAGTGAATTCATCCTTACTAGATCAGCATATACCAAGAAAGGGGTACTGTTTGACAAGCAAAAAAGGACTCCCTTGACTATGAAGGATAACACTGAGAAAGATCAATTGCAGAAAAATCTGTCATGCAAAAACAGCCCCTCCTTACCTTTTCCATGCCTTACCTCATTCCATCATAAATTCTGATGCAACTTATCCTTTTGGACCTAATGTAACAAACTACTGGAGTCTCCAAATAAAGACAACACAAATCTGAACCAAATAAAAAAACTTGAAAAGTAAGTTTTGTTTGTGGTATTTAACAGAATTTTGTGTAAAATGAGAAAGTACTTGTATTTCTAAACCCTGTCTATAGTTATTCTCTCTCCTATTCGTTATGCATTGCCCACACTCACAAGACACCAATTGTTACAAGAAGTTGCCCTCCTATCATTTTCTCCATCTATATGCTCATTACCCATTGATTACTATCCTAATTTTTATTTTTTTTGGTCAAATGACAAAGATACAATCGTCAATTGCACATGGACTTGGAGCTGATGTTAGTATTGTTCTTTGCAGGTGTTTGGACAGATGGTCGTTGGGTATTTTCTACTGGTCTTGATCAGCGCATCAGGTGTTGGCATCTTGAACAGCGAGGCAAATTAACTGAGCACAAACATATGGTTGTTAGTGTACCAGAGCCCGAGGCATTGGATGCTCGGGTCTGTGGAAGGTGGGTAATCCTTTCTTTCATGCTTGACTGTTGGTTTTCTTATTTAATCTTCCATTTTTCACTTTCTGGAAACCAACCTCCACCTATCTTTCCCCTTGCTTTAAAATAAGATTGCCTGCTTGTCTTATTCAGGAACCATTATCAGATTGCAGTCGCTGGGAGGGGAATGCAAATGTTTGATTTTTTCGCACCTGATGACATGAAGGATGGAAACTAAGGTTTTTTACCTTATTGTATCACAAATTTTGAGGAATACAAAGTGCGCGAGTTTCCTCTGTTTTGAGTAAGAAGTATGAAAACACATACAAGTTCTCTTGTAGCATATGTTATTATACATACAAGAAATTCTTATTTCTTGTAGACTGTATCATTAATATTAGGTACTACGGCATTTAGAAGGTAACAAGAAAATAATCTTGTATGTTTTAGTTATTAGGTAGCTTTTGCAGGCCAAGAAAACACTAGTGGTTAATGAGATACGAGAGAATTTGTATAATATCCTGAGGCATCTTAGAAGGTGAAACTTTTGACGTACCTTTCACCATTAGCATTGTAATGGTCGTATTGCTGCTGATGTTCAATTTTCTTCTGCTTGTCATATAATGCTTTTCTTGTCTATGCACATCCAATTATTTTTGATGTTATCAATGTAAAAAAATTCTGTTCTTGTTGTGTAATTATTTTGGATGGATTTGGAGTTAACGAGGTATGCGGGTATTAAAAGATGATATTTATAGTTCATCCATAAATGACCGAACTGTCTGTTTTGGTGTGTGTTTTTAAGACTATCCTATTTGGTGTTTAAGATTTAGGAAGTGTTCGTTTTAATGCCAGACTAGATGCTATCTTGTTTCGTTCTATTGGTTTTTTCTTTTCCATCATCAATTTGATAGGTGGGATTTATCGCGCAGTTTTTGAGCTGAATGTAGTAGTACTCGTGTGATGTTGTTGATAAGTAACTCTCCACTTTATTGTTTGATTATGCTCGACGAGGAGTCCGACACTAAACGGACATTGAATCCTAAACACCAAAAGGGATTTCTCTAAAAACACACAACAAAACGAACTATTCATCCTTTATTGGCGCATTACAACAACCATTTTTAATGTCCTAGTTAACTTCAAATTCATCCAAATTAATATTATACAAATTTGAAAGATAGTCTGCCCACAATGGGCGAACTACAATTCTTTTTTGTTAAACCCCTCACGTGAATCTATATCTCTTTCTTCAACAATAAATATGAATTATTCACTTCACAGTTTCTCATTCATCTTCTATTTTTTAAAACTTTACATTTTGAGTTATGAAATTTGACAGTCATGTCTCAAACAATCCGAAAGTATGTTTTATCAAATCGAACCGGATGGTTTTAAATGCAAAAGGTATTGTAAAATGAAAACATTGAGGATTCCCACGGTTGTAAGTTTTGGAGTTGTCCACGTTCAAAGGTAAAAACATTAAGTTGTTAATTCACTTCAATATATTTGGATATTCACTTGATTTCTCGTACATTTTGGGGAAATGATGGATGGGATTATTTTCGATAGACGTATAGAAATGAAATGAAAATCGCTCCAGGTCGCATGGCTCTAGCTCAAGTAGGAAAACTGGTCAACAGAACAAATCGCTGTGCCTATCTAAGTAGTGAAATTTATTTTATGCTGAAAAAAAAGACTTGAACTTGCTCAATATACATAGAGCTGTAGAAGATTGAATATAAACACATTATCCTCTTTCTGCTTCAGTACACAACGAGATTGTTGATTCATTCAAATAGGTTGAAGGAAAACAAAAAGTAAGGCGACATCGATCACTCAATAACAAAACCAAGAACATAGAGATATAGTGAATGATGAAAAATCCCTTCATTTTGTGTATATGGATTGAATATCATGTAGTATGCAATGCAGCCAAAATCCATAAAGACAAAGATAGGTAGTAGATGAGATAGCTTGATAGAAGAATCCACCTCAATGGTCCTATTCCCAAACAAAAAAAGAAGAGAAAAACCTAAGTTAAGATTAATCAAGAATATCAAGTGTAAGCATAAGTTTTGAGTGATGAGTGTGGAGACTAACCTGTACAAGCTACAAAAGAAAGCAAGAATAGAAAGGCCACAGGAAGAAAAGCTATTGTAATAGATTTTCTTACTCTAGTAACACTTTTCATTTCCAAAAAGTCACAAGGAACTTGAATGTTGTATAAGTGGATAAATGTGGAGTGTGAGTTTAGTAGATGCCTAATAAATGTGAACTTTTCATTGCATTTATGTACACATGTAAAGAGAGAGAGAGTAAAAAAAAAGAAAAGGTTGTTGGGCGCGTGTCAGATTCTATATGTTTTGTAGGATCCAATACATGTGTCAGTATTTTTAAAGAGTCGGAAAGACGGATATAATATATTGTTGATATTTTATGATCATTTTTTTTTGTTTTTGACGGTCAACTTAAGGTTCTATGGAGCAAGTCTCCCATTGCTTTCGCAAACCAGTGGGGACAACCCCTAAAAAAATGAGTTTTCCACGCGGGATCTTTATTTGAAACATGAGCCGCTAAAATTTCTCCCTTTTGAATGTATTTACCCTATGAACCTGATGAATATCTTATTGGTTTCTTGATGTGCGTGAATGCCTTTATGTCTTTATTTTAAGTAATTTTCCACAATTCCCATTACTTAGATTAAGACAGAAACAGTGATGTGGGCAGGACTATTATTAATGGAATCAATGGTAAGACTGGGTACTGAGGGTAATAGAGAATCCAAGAGTGTATGCCCATATAAAATTTATATAATAACAAGTTATTTAATGATGGAAAAGGATAGGCTATTCTTTGTTTTTTTTTGTGGAGTGGCAGGCCAAGGATAATGGTATGGCCACATCAACAATTTCCACTAAATCTGCACTAAACCACAAAATTGGGCTTATTCTAGATTTAAATATGATATATTTAGCCTTTTTGAGGTTCTTAAAATTTTACTAAATTCAAGATTTAATATATACATATGAAAAGTTAATATTTGATCTAATACACAATATAATTTGTCGTGTTTAGCTGATTATGCTTCAACATGTATAGTTTGAATAAATTATTTAATGTGTTCAAAGTGTCTTGATCTTAAATTTATATCTCCGGATAATAATAATAATTTCTTTAAAGATGATCTTAACTTTCAAAAAAATAACTTTGAAAATTAAAATAACAACTTACCCTCGTGGGCAACATTTTACACTATATTGTTAAATCTTACTTATAACTCTTGCCTTAGAAGCAAAATCTTAGCTTAGGGACTTTAACAAAAACTAGCTTATGCACTATTTTCACCTAAGTGTAATTTATGGGTATTCTATAACTTTTGTCTTAGAGGCATAACATAGCTTAGGAGCTTTTAAGAAAATTATGCTTCATGGGCAATAGTTTATACTATTTCGATACGTCTAATTTATGAGGTACTCAATAACTTACACCTTATAGGCAAAGATTAAAATTTATGTCTAATGGACAATAAGTTTTAATATTTACCTATAAGACAACTTTTGATCAATTGTATAGGTTCACTGTCTTGAAATGTCCTGAACGTCTGCCTTATATGCAAAAATTTGTAACAAGCGGGACAAAATGGTAACACATTTCACTTAGAAGCGTTATCCTCACAAAGTCACATTTTTATATAAACCATTTTATTGAAATCTTGAGATTGAATTTCTTAACTTCACCCTCTTAAATAAACTAATCTCGAAGTTCTTTCCATACAAGACAAAGGAATATTATTGACTCTATGTTGCAAATGAGTGGAAAACTTAAGAAAATTTTTATTTCAAACCCTTTTGTCCAAGCACAATGAAATTAAGGGTCATATATATGAAGTGACAACTTAGATATATTATTAGCTCATAGGAATCCTTTTTCTTGGAAACTTTGAATGCAATCATCAAACATTTCATCGAGACTCTTTAGAGAAGGCAGCCCCAATTGAGTTATCTTGCTGGTGTCCAAGCTATGTGGGATATCTTCCCCTTGTTGGTTGCCACACCTAGGGGAAAAAAAGAGTTTAATTTCTAAGCACTGACGTTTAACGTGTAGAAAATCAATAAACTTAATAGATAATCACAGAATTGATAGAGTAAAAATTAAGATTCACTAGTAATGTAAAAGATCTTTACACGAATCAATGCATAACGTAAATTAAAAGCAATCAAGGGTGTGACTTAGTGGTCAATGAAGTGAGTAGAGAACCATGAGTTCTGGAGTTCAAATTCGACCATAGCTAGAAACACTAGGTGATTTCTCCCCATCTATCGTGGAAGGGACACTTATCACGTGGAATTAGTTGAGGTGTACTTTTAGAAGAAGAAAAACTTAAATTTACATAAAAATTGTTCCACTTACTTGTTCTCATGAGGATAAGATGGATACTTGGTCCTTAACAAGTCATTGATCTGTGACATGTGTCTCACTGAGTTTGAACATATGTATCTACCTGAAGCTTTTTGTTCTTCCATCACTAAAATATGAGCTCCCACAACATCCTCAATGTGAACAAATCCCAACCTTCTGTTTGCATACTCTCCAATCATACCTAATCAAAAAGGAAAAAAAAGGAAAACACAAACAAGAAAAATGTTATGCCTTCCATAAAGCGAGACGAGGTAGAGCTAAAATAAGTTGTCTCGAAAAACCAACAATCTCTTGAAATTCATGTTAAAGATTTATATGTCAGTAGAAAACATAGTGATCTTTCAGTACATCTATATTGCATAATATGCAATAGCTAGCGTGTTACAAGAAGCATCACACAGGGTTTAGGAAAGGGCAGCACCCCATAAGGTTGGTGCTTGGAATGCAGCCCTTTCTCGAACCCCACGTGAAGCAGCCAGTTCTAGTATCAGCAAAAGCTACAACCTTTAACCGTGCCCAAGATGATTTGCAATGTACTCGTAGGCTGAGGAGCAAGCAAAGGACCCACAACAAAGGATGGATTCACCACCACCAAATCAATACCAAATTCCTCAGCTACTCTCCAAGCTTCTTTTTCTGCTTTAGTCTTAGCATAAGCATACCATAGCTGCACTTCGCAAAAAAAGTGGTCACAACAACCGTCCTCTATAATAACATTTCATTATAACGGTCAACTTTTGTTTGGAATGGATTTTCATGTTACGTTATAGTATAGCAACGTTTCACTATAGCAACTAAAAACCATGCAGACAAACATACATACATTGTATTTTTGGCAATACTGAAGGTCACTCCAGTGGGATTCATTGAGAGGGGAAATCTGTTGTGCATCTTCTCTGTATCTAATCGAAGAGCAAGAAGAGGTCAACACAAGCCTCTTCAATGTGGATGATTTTTTGCAAGAGTTGAGGACATTCAAGGTACCATTTACACACGGATCAATCAGTGTTTTCTGCGATAACATTGCAAGGTTAAGTTTATTAATTGATGTTTGAGAAGTAGTCTCACTACTCGAAAAATTAAAATTAGAAATAAAGAATTTAAGAGGTTTCTGGGGCGCGTTGAAAATTGATAAGAAAATAGAGCTTGGACCTAATACTTTGTAGCTTAATTAATGTGAGGCAATCTAACTACTCCATAGCCCACTCTAGTGGTAATTCATTTCTCATGACTCGTAGTCGAAAGAGTTGGTTGGCAGTTCAAATCTTAGAGGGAGTTGAAAAGAGGCCTTTCAATTTGTTCAAAGTAACCACAGACAAAAGAAAATGAATATTAGGCCTATCAAATTAGTTCATGAGCTGAGAATTGTCTAACAAGTCATTCACTCAACTAATGTTGGACAATGTAACATCCTACATTGCCATGTCAATGCCCAACATTGACTATAAATAACAAACGAACATTGTGTCTAACTCAACTGAAAAACTAGCTCATGATCGAAGATCATATAAGGAGTCAATAACTCGTTCAATTTCCTCGACTGATGCAGGACAATCTAAACAAAAATGAAGTAGAAAGGGTTAAGGAGGATAAAACTGGCCTGAATATTGTCATCATAAGGGACCAAAACAGGTGAAGCAGTATGAAAGACTCCATCAACTCCCTCAATGGCATCATCAAAGCTACCTTCCACTAATAGATCAGCTTTCAGAATCTTGAGCCTCTCTTTAGCACCCTCTAGCTCCCATAAGAACCCCACTTTCTCTGCATTATCTGTAAAACTTGAAAATTTGAGTTTTTGAAGTTGTAATTTTTTGAATTTGAAGTTGTGTTCAAGCCAATCTAAAGTTTTGTGAGTGAAAACAACAACAAGAACAACATACTCGGTGAAATCACATGAGGCAGAGATACTGTTTTCAAAAGACCTCAGCTCAAATGCAGCAATTCAATATATAAAGAAGAAAATATAACAAGTCACAAGGATCTAGCAACAACAACAAAATAGTGTAATAATCGAAACACAATAAATAACCTACTAGTACAGATTAATAAAAACAAAACAAAAAAAAAATCATCATGTGCAAGACAACACTAAACTTTGAAAACTTGAAAATATTTGTAAAATCATTGACGAAACAGATATTTAAAATAAATTTTGAAAAATTACTCGTAAAATCTATGGTTGAACGCTAGCTTACTTACCGGGATCACGAACAGTGGTTCTTACAATATGACCCTTTAGGAGGAGCGCTTTAATAAGGTAAGCTGCAATGAATCCTGTACCCCCTGTTACACAATATTCTTGCATTGTCTTTGTTTCTTTTTCTTTTCATTTTTTACAGAATTAGGGCCATGTTATTTAAAGAGAGCTAGATGGAAAATATAGGTAACTATTTGGTACACCTTCAAACTTTTGTGGGAAAGAAGAATTAAAAAAAACAAACAAGTAAAATGAGATGGCTCAACTAAAAGAGGTATAAAAAAAAAAAAAAAAGAAAGCGAAGGAGAAAAAGTGCGGCAGAAGACAAAAGTCTAAGATGAATAGAGTATACTTTGTTTTATATTATCCTGTGAGTTAGAAAAATTATTTTCGAAAGATCATCTATTTAAATAAATAAAAAATATAATGGAGAGAAACAGATAACTAATAACAACCACAAATTATATCAAATGCCAAAAAGCTACCAACTATAATGATATGCTGCCCTATACTACCACCTAATCCAATATATGAATAGGCTAGAAATAAGATAATTTTTTAATAGGAAAATTGTATATGCTCTTTAATTTGATCTCATATAATATGTCCTTCAATTTTGGATGTGTATAAATAGACATTTAAATTTGTATAAAGTTGAACAAGTTGACACTTGAATCATTAGTCCTATGTGGCACAATGCACATAGGACACCATGTAGGACACAAATTGCCATGTAGAATGCCACATAGGACATGTGTGTCTGTTTGTTCAATTTTATACAAGTTTAAATGTCTACTTACGCACACTCAAAGTTGAATGACAGAAATATAAAATGAGCCAAAGTTAAAGGGTATATTTATGTATATATGCCAATTAATTGTCATAACTACCGTTTAATTTAATTGTGCCCCGTAACAAACATGTTGCCAGTCGCCTTTCTCCCTTTAACTCTCGCTCGCCACTCTCCCCCTCGGCACTTTTGCTTTATACAAACAGAAATGTATAAGTTGCGAATCTGTTTGTATAAAATGAGAGAAAATTATATATACACAAGTAAATACATATATTTTCGTCCTATACACTTATAATTATACAATACAAATATTTTTCTGCAAGTTTTCTTTTTCCTTTCTCTCTTTGTCGCTTTATCCAAAAACAAATTATACAAAATACAATGTATAATTTATGTTTGTAAAAACCGAGAGAGAGAATGATCTTTAATATACTAATTTTATTTTGATTCAATTGTATACAAATTCAAATTTTATACAGATATATAAACACATAAAATTCAATTGAGAGGATGCCAATGATTAATATACACAAACGAGAGACTCACAACAATTTATACGAATGGTACGCCATCAAAATTATATAAATTTGAAGAGAAGCCAACAAATTATACAATTGTTTCTTTTGTATATATATATATAGCGAAATAGCCACTGCCTTTTGTATATATGTATAGCGAAAATAGCATAGCAAAGTTTGCTATAGAGTGCAATTATGCAAACTATAGATATATCATACAAATATAATTTTTGTGTTTGCTACATGTGAAAGTTGTTCATTTTTAATTACCTGCTAACTTTGTACTTTTATCTGTGCCCTTCATACACTTCTATCTAGATTAAAAAAAATCAATTAAATGAATTGAGTAACTTCATAGGTAAAATATTAGTTGATAAGTTGAGTGACTTGATTAAATATTATCTTATTAGAAAAAAATGAGGAAGTGAAGAATCTTTACTAATGTTCCAAATTATATATAATATTTGATCTAAGATAAATAATATTTTTACGTCTCAAAATAAGTGTAATTTTATAGAGAAAATTTTATCTCAAAATAACAATCGTGTTAGAAATCTAAGACAAAAAATAATAATTTGTTTCTATTTAATTATATCCTCGATTCTGAAAAAAAGTCTAACAAAAAATTAAGTTAATAAATTAGATTTTTATATTTATTACTCCTATTATATTTCTTAATAAACACGAAATGAATTAAAACATCACTTACAAAAGAAATATAATTTTTCGCAGAAGGGGTTCTCCCCGACCATTAATCTCTGGCCCGGGGGACCATTTGCCCTAATCAAATTTGGTTGGTGGCTTTGTTGTTTGTAAAAGGATTTGGTTCTACATGCACTTGGTGGAAAATATGTCATAACACAATTACTCAAAATATGAATTGTCTAATAAAGCAAAATTTTTGAAATGACACTTAGCCTAAAACAATATTATGTGAATTGCCACAACCTTCTCGAATTTTTAATCTTTAACTTTTCGCATTATATATTTATTATTATAAGATTAAAAAGTATTTTGGAAAATCTCTAGTTATGGAAGTTTTTTTTTTTTTTTCGTTAACTATGTTAAATCAAAACTAAACAGATAAATTGACACAAAAAAGTATTACAAAAGTAAATAATCACTAATATGATTGTGAATCTCTTGTACATGTCCAAACCATCTCTTTGCTATTAGCCTGTTTTGGTTGTTTTCTAACTGCTTTGATATTGCTATGTTGTGCTGTCATATTATTTTGCAATCTATGTTTCCATAATTGTTCTTCTAAATAAAAAGTCTATCAAAATTAGGGGTGTTAAATGGGCGAAGCGGTTTGAAATTGAAAATATTAAAATGGGTTGAAATGGAAATCAGGTAGGGTCTTGATCCACTTAAATTTACTTTGGGCTCAAATGGATTGGGCTCAAATGGGCTAAAAATTGGGTTGGGCTTGACCCGCTCATTTTGATCCGATTAATCTCAATAATTTAACATATTGATATTTAACTTTTATAATCACAATTTGAATTTCCGCTCAAAATTTTTTATTAAAAAAGTAACAAATAAATAGATAAATCCTAAAATATGTTAAATAAATAATAATTAATACCTTCAATATAAGAACATATCTTAATAAAAAGTTTTAAAATGGGTTAAAATTGAAGATTGAATTGGGCTCAATTGTGAATCCTTTTCAAATGAGTTAGACTTGAATGAGTTGAAATTGAACCCACTTCAGATTATCTTGAGCCCAACTCTTAAAATTCTGAGCGAACTAGGCGGATTACCTATGTGTGAGTTCATTTTTTACACTCCTAATCAGAACAGTCTATTTACATTAAAAGTTAGAGTAGTATAGATACTCCTCTCCTCAAACCTTACTTATACAATTACATCAGGAATGTGATTATTGTTGTTTGTATGTTAATTGAGAAAAATGGAAAAAGAATCAAATTTGTCTCTAAACTATATAAAATATTCTCGATTAGCCCTTCATCAATAGTTGTTAATTGGTCATGGCTCTCAAATCAACCTTTGTAAAGGTTTTTCAGTTCTATTACTTCTTTCTCGATCTAATAACTAGTAGTGTAACATTTAACTTGAGCTGAGTCATAACACAGAGCACCCAAAAAGACCTAATTTCTTATTTTTTTTTAAATTTAAGTTACAACAAAATTTGACCAGCTAAATGTTCTGATTTAAATTTTGGATAAATTAGCAATTGAGTCACAATTACTAATATAATTAATCAAAATAACAATAATTTAAAGTATTTATTTATAATGGCAGAATGACAATATTTTTATAAAATAATATGTATTCATATTTTAGTATATTCTAGTAGTTTAAATTAATTTTATTCATGAAAAGAGTCATTTATTGGACCAAAATACACACTAATAACCGTTTTAAACTGAAAAAAATAAACTAATAGAATTTACCTTCTTTGATTATTATTCACCTTTCTTCCCTACATTTCACGTTTCTTCACTATATCTCACATTTCAAGTTTAAATTCCTTCAAGGTGATAAATTGTTGCTCACCAGGAAATTCTTATTGTTAAACTTAAACTATTTAGTAATTCAAGTAGGTTTCTCGATTGACAAGGTAATTTTTATCATTCAAAATTATTTTTTTGATTTGATGTTTAAAGCACCAATTATACACATTACGGATTTCCAGTCGAATTTTCCAATTTTCATGTAATTTTATTTAAATATTCATCATATATTTATAATTTTCAATTTCTTTTGTGATTCTCTTTTAATTTTTCAGATTTTGTATATTCTAGAAATTCATATATATGTTTTTTTTTTTGATGTTGAATACATTTTAATATTTGAATACATTTTTAATATGATCTTGAATACATTTATATCATTATACAAAATGCAATATAAAAATTAGAATGAATACAAATACAAATAATATGTCTATTAGAATGAATACGACTTATGAAAGTAAACATAATTTTGAAGAGAAAAATAAAATACATAACAAAAAAAATAAAATGAATATAAATATGTTTCTTAAATAACAACAGATTCATTTGACATACCTATTGCAATGAATACAAACTAATAAAAAATACAAGTTTAATTATACAACATGAAAGAGTGAATACAAATACAAATGACATATATATTGGAATGATATGATTTAATAAAGGATACAACAGGTAAATAAAATAAATACATTGTGAGAAAAGTATGTGAAATAACATATAAAAATACAACACCAAAACTAAATGAATTACAAATAAAAATGATATACATATTATAATGAATATGATTTAAGAACGGATACAAAATTCTTGTAAAATAAAATAAATACACTGTGAGAAAAATATGCCAAATCACATGTAAAACTATAGGTGTTTAAATTTGTAAATTTTAAAATATCAAAATCTTTAATAGATAAAACTATAAGGTATTATCATAAAGTTTCATAACAATAACTAGTTTTGAAAGACAAGGATAAATAATGATACCACCTATTTTAGGTCTCATAATCTTTTGTAAGCAAAATAATAAAGATTTTCAGCAACTTAATTTAATTTGAAATATTTCTCCCCCTGATTTTCTCTAGTTTGTTATTTCTTATATATTATGTTAAATTAAATTTAAAATAATACATAAATTAACCCATAACAAACTAAAATATTGTCATTTTGAATAAATATTGAAAGTATTGATAACGTATCTTATTCAAAATATTATTGTAATGAAAATTTTCATTGGTAAGGGATCTTAGTCAAAATATTGTTATGAAAATCTTCCCAATATTTTTCCCTTACTACGTTAATGATGGATTAATACTTTTAATAGTTGATTAGTTAGTCAACAAGACAACTTAGCCCATTTGTGTAACAACAAAATATGTGTTTGACATTAACTATCAACTGTGGACTAATTTAGACCATTTCCATAATAGGTTGAAAGTAAGCAAGAGCATGTTTGGTCACGCTCGTAGTTGTAGCTTGATTTATAAGTCAAAAATCATAAACTAAAATTTTTTAATTTACAATTTTTTGTTTACTTTTGTATTTTTAACATAAAGTCAAGCGCTTAAAAAATTACGTAATCCTACAAAATACTTTAAAATTATTTTAATTAAAAAGCACTTGAAAAAGTCCATTCAAACAACCCTAAAACTTTGCTCTTGGAATAAAATTCCAACAATTGAAAAGTAATAAGAATTTTCTCGGAAAAAATAATATTAGTCCCACCTAATTCCAAGTTTCAAGAAGTATCAATCCATGAATATTTCTCTAATTAAAGTAAATATAGATTAAGTAAAAATCAATCGAAAAGAATACTTAATTTTTGAAGGGTTTTATTTGAGTAGATTAAGAGAAATTGATTATTTGCTTTCAATTTTATTCTTATTATTAAATAACTATACAAAATCATAGTAGTCAATTTCAGATTTTGAAATACAATTAATAAGATTAGTTTAGTAAAATAAACCTCTAATAAATATTTCTTAGGGAGAATATCAAGTCAACATAAGTCAAGTAAAATAAAATCGAAAAAATATAAAAAATTGAGGAATGGTATGAGAAACTCTCATACTTGTCATGATTCCAACTCATTATGCAGGTACTCATAAAGATTTTTGAGAATTTTTTTGCGTGCTCAGGTGTGCCAGATTCATGAGCTAATGAACACGAAAAATTGAGGAACTTGAGTGATTCCTAAAAAGGGCCGGTAATGGCGTAAATGAGCGTTAAAGAAATGGTATGAGTATACGTGGTGGTTCCCAAACTCATTATGGAGGTCCTCATAAAGTTTTTTGAGAATTTTTTTTGGGTGCTATCGGACGCCAAATCCATGAGCATACACATGAAAAATTGAAGAATTTGTGTGATTTCTAAAAATTGGCCTACAAATGCGGAAATTGTTGTTAAAAAATAGTGTGGGTATACGTGATGGTTCCCAAACTCATTACGGAGATCCCTATACAATTTTTTGAGAACTTTTTTTGGATGCTCCGGTGTGCCAGACCCATGGGCTATTATTAACACACGAAAAATGAAGAATTTGCGCGATTCATACAAAAAGGGCATGTAAATGCTGAAAGGGGCGTTTATAAATTGTGTGAGTATACATGATTGTTCCCCAAGTCATTACGAAAGTCCTGATAAAGTTTTGAGAAAACATTTTTGGATGCTGGGGAGCGCCAGATACATAGGCTAATACACATGAATAATTGAGCAATTTGCATGATTCCTTAAAAAAGGCATGTAAATGCGGAAATAGGCGTTAAAAATGGTGTGAGTATACGTGATGGTTCCCTAACTCATTACGGAGGTCCTCATAAAGTTTTTTGAGAATTTTTTTTGGATGCTTTGGGACGCCAGATCCATGGGCTAACAGTGAAATTCGCAAAATTTCCAAAAAGGCTTATAAATGTGAAAATGAGCGTTAAAAAATGGTGTGAGTATACGTGATGGTTCCCCAACTCATATTAGAGGTCCACATAAAGTTTTTGAGAAAAAAATTTAATTGCTTCGGGGCGCCAGATCTAAGGTCTAATACTAACGAAAAATCGAGGAATTCACATGATTCCTAAGTTTGGATATATAATGCAGAAATGGACGTTAATAGTGGTATAAGTATACATTATGGTTGCACAACTCATTACACAGGTCCTCATAAAATCTTTTAAGAAAGATGTTTTGGGTGCTTTGGGTCGTCTGATCAATCGGCTAATACATTTGAAAAATTGAGGAATTTGGGTGATTCCTAAATAAGGGGCTATAAATGTTAAAACGAGTGTTAAAAATGGTGTTAGTATGCATGATGGTTCACCAACTCATTACGGATGTCCTCGTATCGTTTTTTGAGAAATTCTTTTTGGGTGATTCGGGACACCAAATTCACGGGGTAATAACTGAGCGATTTGCACATTTCCTAAAAGGGCCTATAAATGCGGAAATGAACATTAAAATGATGCGAATATACATGATGGTCTTCTAATTCTTTACGGAAGTCCTCATAAAGATTTTTGAGAATTTTTTTTGGATGTTTAGGGGCGTTAGATCTTCGAGCTAATACATACGAAAAATTGAGGACTTTGTGCGATTCCTAAAAAAGGGTCCGTCAATACGGAAATAAGCATTAAAAAATTATGTGAGTGTACGTGATGATTTCATAACTCATTTTGAATGTCCTCATAATGTTTTTGAGATTTTGTTTTGGGTGCTCATGAGCTTCAGATCCATAGGATGGACCTCTATATAAATCAACCTGATAAGGACCCTAAATGAGTAAAATTCATACGACAAGACCTACAAAGGGACTTTCACCAAGGGAGTATGAGGTCATAGAGCGTAATTTCTTGGAAACAGAGTTTTATTTGTCAACACACATGAAAATTTGAGGAATTTGCGCAATTCCTAAGAAAGATTTTATAAATGCGAAAATGAGCGTTAAAAAATGGTGTGAGTATACATGATTGTTCGCCAACTCATTATGGAGGTACTCATAGTGATTTTTGAGAAAACATTTTTAGATGCTCTGTGGCGCCACACCTTGGGCTAATATACATGAAAAACAAAAAATTTACATGATGTATAAAAAAGGGCGTGTAATGCGGAATGGGGCGTTAAATAAATTGTGTCAGTATACATAATGGTTTCCCAACTCATTACTGATGTCCTCATAATGTTTTTGAGAAAAATATTTTGGATGCTCTGGGCGCAAGATCCATGAGCTAATACACACGAAAAGTTAAAGAATTTGCACAATTCATAAAAAGAATTAGTAAATACGGAGATGGGCTTTAAAAAAATGGTATGAGTATACGTGACTGGTTCTCAACTCATTACAGATGTCCGCATAATACACACGAAAAATAGAGGAATTTTCCCTATTCCTAAAAAAGGCTTGTAAATTCAAAAATGAGCGTTAAAAAGGGTGTGAGTATACATGATGGTTACCTAACTGATTACAGAGTTTCTCCTAAAGTTTTTTGAGAAAGATACATCCGAAAAATTGTGAATAAATTTGCGCGATTCCTAAAAGATGACCTATATATGTGAAAATGAGCGCGAAAAAATGGTGTGAGTGTAATGATGTTTCTCGACAATACAGAGGTCCTAATAATATTGTTTGTGAATTTTTTGGATGCTCAATTTGCCAGATCAATGGGCTAATACAAAAGAAAAATTTATGAAGTTGAACGATTCCTGAAAAAGGGCCTGTAAATGCGGAAATGGGTGCAAAAAAAAATGTTATGAGTATATGTGATGGTTCCCCAGCTCAATACAAACGTCTTCAAAAAGTTTTTTAGAAAAACATTTTAGATGCTTCGGGCGCCAAATTCATGGGTTAGTACATACAGTGTGTGTGTGTTATTAATACATCATAATATCATGTAGGAGGTATAACTAATCCATTAATAAGTTATTTATAGACCAAATTTTCTACAAAACATAGTACTAAATAATATCATACGTAATACATGAATAATTTGTTTTAATGCGGCCAACCAAACAACCCTTAAAGTATTAGATGGTTTTCAAACATATTGTATAAAGTCTAGAAGTCTTCAGCTTGTTATTTAATGAAAGTATTCATCGTGTGTAAAGAAAGTTTTTAATTCCTCTCTATTTTTTGAGTATCCTATTCAATGAATGATCCATGAGGCTTGTTCAAGAACTCTTCGAGGTCAATTACACCGATTACAAGTAGGGAGTGCTCTCGGGTCGTGACGTGGTTCGTCAATTCAATACGGAGATCCTTATAAAGTTATTTGAGAAAAAAATTTAGGGTTCTCCAGATGCCAGATCCATTGGCTAAATACACACGAAAAAATGAGCAATTTATGTGATTCCTGAAAAAGGTTCAGTAGATACGGAAATGGACGCTAACAAAATGGTGTGAGGATATTTGAAGGTTCCCAACTTAATATGGAGGTTTTCAATAAGGTTTTTTTATTTTATTTTTTTTGGGTGTTCTGAGCGCCAGATTCATGGTCACAAGAAAAATTGACGAGTTTACGCAATTTCTAAGAAAGGGCCCATATGTGCGGAAATGGACGCGAATAAAATGGTGTGAGTATACACAATGGTTCCCTAACTCAACACGGAGATCCTCATAAAATTTTTGAGACAAACGTTTTGGGTGCTCCAAGCTCTAGATCCATACACAACGAATTGGTAAATTTACGCGATTCCTAAATAAGGGACCGCAGATTCAAATATGGATGTGATAAAAATGGTGTGAGTATACGTGATGGTTCCCAACTCAATAAGGAGGTCCATATAAAGTTTTGGAGAAATTATTTTGGGTACTTTTGGCACGATTTTCCCATTTTCGTGGGCTAATATTAACACACGATAAATTGATGAATTTGCATGATTCCTAAAAAAAGGTCTGTATATGCTGAAATGGGAGAAAAAAATGGTGTTACTATACTTAATGGTTCCTCATCCCAATATGGAGGTCCTCTTAATATTTTTTGAGAAAACAATATTGATCTACGGGCGTCAAATCCATGGGCTACTACACACGAAAAATTGAAGAATTTGTGTGATCCCTAAAAAACGGCCCGTTGATGCAAAAAATGAGCACGAAGAAATAGTATGGGTATACGTGATAGCTCCACAGAGGTACTACATACGGAGGTCCTCATAATGTTTTTGAGAAATGTTTTTGGATTCTTTGGGTGTCACATCCATGGGCCGATTCACACGAAAGATTGACAAATTTATGCAAGGAAACTTACATAAATATACTACAATAAAAAAATATTTACCACTTATAGCAATACCATTTTTTTTCACATGATCACTTTTAATTTGTTTATAACACAAGTTTAATACATATTACAATTTTTTTTATTATTCACATATAATACAGATTTTATCGATGATAATATATTTATCACACATTTTAATACACTTATAATACAATATGTCAAATTTGTACCAAACAAACATAATATATTTCAAAAAACAATATATATTGCATACATAATTCACTTTTAATTCATATTACAGATTTAACATTGTATTGCTATAAATGATAATAAATTAAAAGTATTGCTAAAATCAGTAATTATTTATTAAAATATATTAATTTATGTAATTTTTCCTTTATGCAATACCTAAAAAGGAATGTTGATGCGGAAATGGGCGCGAAAAAGATAATGTGCGCATACGTGATGGTTCTCCAACTCATTATGGAAGTCCCAATAAGTTTTGTGAGAAACACATTTGGTTGCTCCAGGCGCTAGATCCATGAGCTAATACATATGAAAAATTGAGGAATTTATGTTAATCCTAAAAAGGCTCGTAGTTGAGGAAATGGACGTGAAAAAAAGTGAGTATACATGATGGTTCCCCAGATTAATATAGGGTTCTCTTAAAGTTTTTTGAGAAATAAGTTTTGGATGCTTTTGGCGCCAGTTTCACGAGCTAATTACACATGAAAAATTGAGAAATTTGAGCGTTTTCTAAAAAAGGGCTCGTAGATGCGAAAATGAGCGCGAAAAAATGGTGTCACCATACATGATGGTTCTCCAACTTAGTATGGAGGTCCTCAATAAGCTTTTTGAGATTTTTCTTTTGGGTGGTCTGGGTGCCAGATTAATGGGCTAATACACACAAATAATTAAAAAATTTGCGCAAATCCTAAAAAGGACCCTTAGATTCGGAAAAGGAGTTGCAAAAAAAATGGTGTGAGCTTACTACAAAGGTACTCATAAAGCTTTTTGAGAAAAAAATTTGGGTTCTTCGGGTGCTAGATCAATGGACTAATACACATGAATATTGAGGAATTTGCGCAATTTCTAAAAAAGAGCCTGTGAAATGCGGAAATGGATGCAAAAAAATGGTGTGACTATACTTGATGGTTCCCCAATTTGATATGAATGTCCTCATAAAGTTTTTTGAGAAATATTTTAAAGGTGCTCTGGGTGCCAAATCCATGGTTAATACAGACGAAAAATTAAGGAATTTACGCCGATAAAAAAAGGACATGTACATGCAGAATGGGCGCGAAAAACTAATGTAAGTATACATGATGCTTTCCCTTCTCAATACAAAGATCCTCATAATTTTTTTATCCGAAATTCTTTTTGGGTGCTCTGGGCGCCTGATTCATGGGCTAATACACACGAAATTATTGAAGAATTTGCACAATTATTAAAAAGGTCCTGTAGATGCAATAGTGGGCATGAAAAAGATGTTGTGAGTATACGTGATGGTTCCTCACATCAATACGGAGGTTCTAATAAAAACTTTTGAGAAAAAAACTTAGGGTGCTATAGACGACAGATCTATTGGTTATTATTATATACACGAAAATTTGAGAAACTTGTGCGATTCCTAAATAAGGACTTTTATATGCAAAAATGAGTGCAAAAAATGGTGAGAATGTGTGATGGTCACAGATCAATATGGAGGTCCTCATAAAGATTTTTTAAGAAAAAATAATTGGGTGCTCTAGGTGCCAGATCCACGGGCATACACACGAAATATTGAGGAATTTGAGCGATTTCAATAAAATGGCCTGTACATGCAGAAATGGGCGCAAAAAATATTATGAGTTCATGTGATGGTTTCCCAGATCAATACAAAGGTCCTCATAAATTTTTTGAGAAATATTTTTTGGATGCCTGATCCATGTGCTATACACACGAAAAATTAATAAATTTGCGCGATTCCTACAAAATGACATGTAAATACAAAATGGGCACAGAAAAAAGGTGTGAGTATGTGTTATGGTTTCCTAGCTCATTATAGAGGTGCTAAATAGGTTTCTAAAGAAAAATAATATTGGGTGCTCCAGGCGCCAGATCCATGGGCTAATACACACGTAAAATTGAGAAATTTTTGTTATTCTTAAAAAGGATATGTAGATGCAGAAATGGACGTGAAAAATAGGTGCGAGTGTACATGATGACTCTTTAGATCAATACAGAGGTCCTTGTGAAGTTTTTGCAGAAAAAACTTTTTGGTGCTTCGGGTGCCAGATCCATGGGCTAAACACACAAAAACTAGAGGAATTTGTATGATACCTTAAGAAGGTCCAGTAGATGCGGAAATGGGTGCAAAAAATATGGTGTGAATATAACGATGGTTCCCCAACTCAATATGTAGGTCTCTCATAAAGTTTTTGAAAAAAAATATTCTGGTTGATCCAGAGCCTGATCCATGGCTAACACACATGAAAAATTGAGATATTTACGATATTTTTAGAAAAAGGGCATGTAGATGCAGAAATGGGAAAAAAATGGTATGAGTACACGTAATGGTTCATCTCAATATGGGAGTTCTCATAAAGTTTTTTGAGAAGTTTTATTTTTCGTGCTCTCAGGCCGAGATCTATGGGATAATACAGACGATAAATTGAGAAAATAGGCGTTAAGAAATGGTGTGTGTACATTTGATGGTTCCCCAGATTAGTACGGAGGTCCTCATAAACGTTTTTGAGAAGTTTTTTCTGGGTGCTCTAGGCACCAAATCCATGGGCTATACACACAAAAAATTAAGGAATTTTTAAAAAAAAGGATGCATAGATGTGAAAATGGGCGCTAAACAAATGGAGTGAATATACATACTGGTTCCCCAGCTCAATGTAGGTCTTCATAATTGTTTTTGAGAAAAATTTGGGTGTTATGGACGTCATATCCATGGGCTAATATAATATCACGAAAAGTTGAGAAATTAGCGATTTTTACAAAAGGGCTTGTAGAGGCGGAAATTGGCGCGAAAAAATGGTGTGAATATACATAATGGTTCCGTAGCTCAATTCTAAGGTCCTTAATAAGTTAATTGAGAAACAAAGTTATTGGTGCTTCAGGCGCCAGATTCATGTCTAATACACACGAAAAATTGAGAAATTTGTGTGATTTCTAAAAAGAGGCCTTTAGATGTGAAAACAAGCTTGAAAAATGATGTAAGCATACACGATGACTCCCCATCTCAATACGTAGATTCCTCATAAAAATTTTTGAGAAACAAATTTTGGATGCTCTGAGCGCCAAAAACATTGGCGAATATACACTAAAATTTGAGGAATTTGTGTGATTATTATAAAAGCCCGCAAATGCAGAAATGAACGTGAAAAAAATGATGTGAGTATATGTGATGGTTTTCCAACTTAATAAGGAGGTACTCATAAAGCTTTTGAGGGATTTTTTCAAATGCTCTAGGTGCCATCTGCATGGGGTAATACACGCAAAAAATTGAGAAATTGTGCAATTCCGAAAAGGGCTCGTAGATGCAAAGAAGGGCTCAAAATATGGTGTGTGAATACGTGATGTATCACCAACTCAATACGAAAGTCCTCATAAAGTTTTTTGAGAATTGTTTTTTAAGTTCTTTGGGTGTCAAATCCATCGACTAATATAGACAAAAAATTGAGGAATTTGTATAAATTCTAAAAACAACATGTCGATGCGGAAATGAGCGAAAGAAATGGTGTGAGTATACATGATGAATCATTAGGTCAATATGGAGGTCCTCATAATGATTTTTGAGAAGAAAAAAAAAACTTTTGGTGCTTCGGTCGCTTGATCTATGGGCCCGTAGATGTGAAAATGAGCGCGAAAAAATGGTATGAGTATACATGATGGTTCCACAGCTCAATACGAAGGTCCTAATAATTTTTTTGAGAAAAAAATATTTGGGTGCTCTGTGCGCCAGATCCATGGCTAATAGACACGAAAAATTAAAAAAATGCGTGATTCCTCAGAAACGGTCCATAGATGCAGAATTGGGTATGAAAGAAATTATGTGAGCATACATAATTTTCCCCAGCTCAATACATAGATTATCATAAAGTTTTTTTGAGAATTTCTTTTTGGTGTTCCGGGTACCAGATCAATTGGCTAATACACATAAAAAATTGAGGAATTTGCGCGATTTTAAAAAAAGGGTATGTATATGCAAAAATGGGCGCGAAAAAATAATGTAAGTATACATGATGATACCCCAGCTTATACGGAGGTCCTCATAAAGTTTTTTGAGAATTTTTTTGGGTGTTTAAAGCACAAGATCAATGGGCTAAATACACACAAAAAATTGAGAAATTTAAGTGATTCCTAAAATAAGGCCTGTAGATGCAGAAATACGGAGGTTCTAATAAAGTTTATTGAGAATAAATTCTTGTTCTTAGGGTGTGATATCCATGGGCCACACACACGAATAATTGAGGGGTTTGCTTGATTCCTAAAATATGGCACGTAGATGCAGAAATAGGCGCCAAAAATGGTGTGAGTATACTTGATGATTCACCAGCTCAATATGGAGGTCCTCATAAAACTTTGTGAGGTAACTTTTTTTGGTGTCCCTGCGCCAGATCAATGGTGCAATACACAAAAAATTGAGAAACT